>APFE030160765.1:57656-85518 GCA_000404065.3 Pinus taeda
GTCCATGGTATTGGATGCTTTGGCATGTATAAATATGTATTGTAACATTGAAAGGAACATAATGAAAAATCAAGCTGGTAGTCCCGGTTTTGAGATCCAGTGGGAAATCTCTGTGTATACGTGTTTTATGTGTTATGCTCTCGCATTTTTATTTTTCCTGTGATTTAGAATTCGTATGCAAGTAATTTCTGTATGGGGTTAAAACCTACATGGATCACATCAAATTAAATCCAAATCACACAGTCAAAATGAAGTCATTGTAATCCATGTCCATCCTTACCACCTATTAAATTCAAGTGCAAAAAACTATCAAATAAGCTCAACCACTGTTAAAGTTGCATGTTATGCATTCAAACCATTCACCAGCCTTGGAGACAAAACATCACAGAACATTTGACAGTATATCCAGGTTAGTTATTTCAATTACAGCGCATTTTTCTTATAGTTCTATTTTCATTTCTCACAGTTTTTTATTTCAGTTCTTACATTTTCATTTTCATGAAAATATATATTTTTTCTATTTTTCTATATCCTGAAAAAGAACAAAACCTATGAGACATTAATATTGTGCTGAATATTTCAATGAAATGTTATGTCTTCCTCAAAAAATTCTGAATTATTACAATTAGATTGAAATTGGTCAATTAATGTACTCATCATTCCCTTCAATATGTTCTCAGGTTGGTTATGGTAACTCAGACCATTACTGTTGGCAAAGGCTAGAATAAATGAAAACACCAAGACAAGCCTACAATACTAACACTAGCAATCCTGGATCAAATCTTGCAGGAGAAACTTCTACACTAAGGCAATCAGTCATCCCTCACACCAAAGATTTGATATAGACTCTAAGCAACTAAGGTATCTAACGAAAGTCTTTTCCTGGTGTATCTCCGCACTCCTTCAATCTTTGTCTCCAAACAACTCATCTTCGCAAGCCATTTCTCAATCAATTGAAAATCATATATCCCCACCACATATTTGCAATAATCCACAATATCCATAGGATCTCTGTCATCCACTTATGCACTAAAAGCATCCTCGTTAGAAGAAGCACTCGGTCCTATCACTCTAACATCACACTGTTGGTGAAAACACTTGGTTGCCATAATTGAATCTTATGGATAGAAGCTCCCTTGGGAACTACAGGGTCTATTGAAAGCGAGATCGAGAGCTAGTCACTATTACACCCATTGATGAGGATCCAATATAAAATCCAGACGTCGAAGCATTAGAAACATGCTACTAATCAAAGCATTCTTATAACTGGAAATTAGAACTTCCCTGTAAACAAACCTAGTACAGCTAGAGAACCGAGAAAATTGATTCAATTACATGGCATGCATGATACAACGTTCTTACCTTTCTACCTTACTGATAGCCTTTGGGTACCCACTAAAACCCCACATTATTTTCATACAAAAGCTTAAGAATGCCCCTAAATGAATAGGAACAGCCCATAAGGGACTGATAAAAAAAATAACCTAATATTCTGAAAAGAAGCCTTGCTTTGGCTTCATTTCTTCAAAAATCATAAGCATTCCCAAGACCAAGCTCCTTGAGACATTAAATCAAATGTTGAGCATGAAAGCCAAAATCCTAATCAAAGAGTTAGTAACAGTAGGATTGATTCTTTTGGTCAAATTAACACTCTGTACTTGACCGAATCATATTTTGTAGAGATAGTCCTTATAAAGGGAGTTATCTTCAAGGTCTGAAATCTGAGTCTTAATAGTGACAAAGAAGGGAATATCATCTTCAATCTCTTTGTATTTTGTGAACCCACAAAGAGTCTTCTTGAAGATCGAAGAACGGACCTAGAAGGCATTATCTCTGTGGTCCTACCCAGCCTACAAATTGACTCATACTGTCAATTTAAGATGCTCATGTAGACATGTCCATCTTCTCCCTTTATTGTTGATCATGATATAGGGTTGACCCCTTCTCAAAATTACGTAACTGAAGGTCTATCTCATATAACACAACTATGAATACCATTGAAGGATATCCCACACTACTCTTCTTCACCATTGGCATTATCTGAGCTCCATGGTCTCTAATGATAAAAATTTTATCCTTCTCCAACAAAGGAAATGTTTGCATTGTCCTCATAAAATCCAAGCCCAAAATCATCGCATTATCCTCCAATAGTATAACTCTCAAATATATCCTACCAAACATATGAGCCCACTCCCATATGTGCATCCTTGAGAATACTAAATGTTGACCTCATCTTAGAGTTCATTACTATGTAGGCAAAGATCATTCCCTTCAATATGTTCTCAGGTTGGTTATGGGAAATTAGACCATTATTGTTGGTAGAGGCTAGAATATATGAAAACACCAAGACAAGCCTACAATATTGACACTAGCAATCCTAGATCAAATCTTGCAGGAGAAACTTCTACTACAATGGAAGTTTCTTATTACTCAAAAGTTATTTTCAACTTGAAAGCAACATAAGGCAAACCCTACTTGAACTACATGATTGACAATGCAAGTCCACTTGGTGAGACAGCGAGGGCCATGAATGAATTCAATTGTGATAACAAATAGGAGTCTAAACAAATTAATTCAAACAACAGTAACTACTAGATCTTCTCATAGTACCAAAATAAGGTGGAAACTAACAGTAGTTTTCCAAGTACAAATACAGTCATGGTATTTTAAGTGTAAAGACAAGTTATCAAAATAACAATCACTGATAATTTTGAAGACATACAACAAAATGATTCTGTATATTTGATTTTTCAAGGATACTAACATAGTAGAAGTTTCTTATTACTCAAAAGTTCTTTTCAACTTGAAAGCAACATAAGGTAAACACTACTTGAACTACATGATCCTCCAACAGTATAACTCTCAAATACATCCTACCAAACACATGAGCCCACTCCCATTAGTGCATCCTTGAGAATACCAAATGTTGACCTCATCTTAGAGTTCATTACTTTGTAGGCAAGCAACCAATCCCTTCAATATGTTCTCACGTTGGTTATGGTAACTTATACCATTGTTGTTGGCAGAGGCTAGAATATATGAAAACACCAAGACAAGCCTATAATTTTCACCCTAGCAATCCTGGATCAAATCTTGCAGGAGAAACTTCTACTACTATGGAAGTTTCTTATTACTCAAAAGTTCTTTCCAACTTGAAAGAAACATAAGGCAAACACTACTTGAACTACATGATTGACAATACAGGTCCACTTGGTGAGACAGTGTGGGCCATGAATGAATTCAATTGCGATAACAAACATGAGTCTAAACAAATTTATTCAAACAATAGTGACTACCAGATCTTCTCATAGTACCAGAAGAAGGTGGAAACTGACAGTAGTTTTCCAAGTACAAATACAGTCATGGTATTTTAAGTGTAAAGACAGGTTATTAAAACAACAATCGCTGATAATTTTGAAGACATACAACAAAATGATTTTATATATTTGATTTTTCAAGGATACTAACATAGTAGAAGTTTCTTATTACTCAAAAGTTATTTTCAACTTGAAAGCAACATAAGGCAAACACTACTTGAACTACATGATCCTCCAATAGTATAACTCTCAAATACATCCTACCAAACATATGAGCCCAATCCCATCAGTGTATCCTTGAGAATACCAAATGTTGGCCTCATCTTAGAGTTCATTACTTTGTAGGCAAATAACCAATCCCTTCAATATGTTCTCAGGTTGGTTATGGTAACTCAAACAATTGTTGTTGGCAGAGGCTAGAATATATGAAAACACCAAGACAAGCCTGTAATATTGACACTAGCAATCCTAGATCAAATCTTGCAGGAGAAACTTCTACTACAATGGAAATTTATTATTACTCAAAAGTTATTTTCAACTTGAAAGCAACATAAGGCAAACATTACTTGAACTACATGATTGACAATACAGGTCCACTTAGTGAGACAGTATGGGCCATGAATGAATTCAATTACGATAACAAAACATGAGTCTAAACAAATTAATTCAAACAACAGTAACTACCAGATCTTCTCATAGTACCAAAAGAAGGTGGAAACCAACAGTAGTTTTCCAAGTAAAAATATAGTCATGGTATTTTAAGTGTGAAAACAAGTTATCAAAACAACAATCACTTATAATTTTGAAGACATACAACAAAATGATTCTGCATATTTGATTTTTCAAGGATAATAACATACATGGTGATAATTTCCTGTAATAAAGCAGAAGTATTTTTGCCTTGTATGAAAGAATAATTTACAAATATTCTTAACTAAATGTATGCAATAATTTTGTAGGTTTTCGTATCTATGGCAAGTGTTAGTTATGTTGCTCGTACAAGGAGAAGTGGCAAGAGAGTGACAAGGAGTGCCCATCGTCAAATGAGGACAAGACAGGTGATGTCAATGTCAATAGTGCCCCAAGGAACATTGTTGACGATGACCATGCGATTGAAGTTGATGTTCTCACACCATCACCCATAGAACCACCATCAACAACAGTCCAAGGGGCAAGTTCAACTAAAAAGATCAGCGCTATAAGAGGATGAAAAAAATAAGAAATGTTAGTTGCAATTGACGACATAGAGTTTAATGGTTACACAGTTCGGGCTTCTGCAAAAAAACATGGTATTTCTCCCTCATCAATACATTATTGGATAAATGGACTGACTCATACAAAACATAGAGAGCCTCTTACAATTATGACTGATGAGGAGTTGGTCGAGGTGGTTGAGTGGTGTAAAGAGATGGCCCAATTGGGACATGGGCTAGAGTTTATACAACTCAAATTCACAGTTGCTCAAATCTGTCAAGGGAGGCCAAACCCATTCAAAGATGGGTTTCCTGGTAAATCATGGTTGTTTGGGTTTAAAAAAAAGGCATCCAAACCTTGTATTGTGTATAGCTGAGGGCCTTGACAGAGACAGAGCACTAAATTTGCGCCCTACAATTATGCAAAATTTATGTGACACTCTTTCTAGTGCTTATGATAAACATTCTTATGGAGCAGACCTTATATGGAACTATGATGAAACATGTTTACAGGTAGGGAGGAATTGTGGCATGCAAGTAATTGCCAAGAGAGGGAGCTAAAATGTGCCAAAGATTTTGCCTAAGAGTAGGGAATGGATAACTATTTTATGTTGTGTCAATGCAATTGGTACTTCAATCCCAGGACTTTATCTATTCAAAGGTAAAAATCAACTGAAAAACTATATACAAAACTGTGAACCAAGTGCATGCATGTTGCACATCCCCATGCATGGATGACTAAAGAATTGTTTTTAAGTTGGCTTTTTCACTTTGTTGCATCAGTACTAGGTGGCATCTCACCTAATAATAGAATCCTATTGATATTAGATGTTCATGGGAGCCACATGGTTGTACAAACAATTGAGGAAGCAAACAATTTAGGCATCGACCTGTTGACATTGCACACTCATACCATTCACAGACTGCAACCCCTTGATGTTAGTGTGTTTGGCCCTTTCAAGAACTATTTCATGTCAGAGCGTGCTGCTTGGATGGCAAAGAATCTAGGGGTTGAGGTGAAAAATTTCGAGCTAGTAGAGCTTGCAAGTAAAGCTTTTAAAAGGGCTATGACATCATCAAATATCAAGGTTGGCTTTAGGAGGACATGAATCTGGCCACTAAGTTATGATTCTCTTATGCATGAGATTGTTTGTAGCTAGGCGTTTCATGTGGATGGTCAAGAAGAAGGGCATGTCCAAACAGGTGTTGAAGTGCAAGAAATAGATGACCAAGATGATGTGGTTGCAAATGGTAATACGATTTCCCTCTCTCAAGGACACTTATATGATGAAGATGATGAAACTGTATGTGAAACATAGCATAATCATGAACAAATTCGCAGTAACATGCAGATCATTCCACCAAGTCAAGAACACGAAAATCCTGTTGTTGATATTGTTAATGACATTGTTGAACATGCAGTTGACAATGACCAATTGACATTTCCAAGCCAAGTAACCCCACCGTCATGGCTGGAAGAAGCCATGATTAATATGAATGAACATAGTGTCTCAACAACCAATGAACAAAGCATGAACATGCCCTCACAACCAGCAAAATTGAACAATGAAATTGTTCATTTTTCTGTGGACAACAGATCAATGGAAGAAGATGAAGCACATAATGAGGCATCAAATGAAGATAATGATATAGTTCAATCAGTTGTCTCAGATACTAAAATGGAAGTACCAAGCAATGACATGCAGGTGAGAGGGGTGGAGAAGATACTTAGTTGGTGCCCTAAAGCTACCAGTAGTGAGAGTATCAATGAAAATAAAGCAAGGTACACCAGGTAGTCTTCGTTGAGTCTGAAAAGGAGAAATTTGAAATGCATGAATTAAAACAGAAAAAGAAGGATCTATTCAAGGCGAAGAAGGAAGCAAGGATTGTTACAACACAACATCGAGCAGATGAAAGGCTTGAAAGAGATAAAGCAAGGCAAGTTAAGGACCAACAAAAACAAATGGAAATATAGGAAAAGGAATCAAGAAAGACATAACAAATGCTTGAAAAGGAACAATACACACCAAATGATTTACAATACATTTATAACTGAGTTTTAAATATGATGACAAGTGAGTGAATAATGAAATCTTGAATAAGTCACTTATTTTAATATGAAAATTCCATAAAACAGTGAACCAGATTTCTATGAGCATCAGTTTACCTTTTTAAATCAATGCACTTCCAATTGAAACACAATACAAATGGGCAATGCACTATGGGCATTGAATTTCCCTTATAAACCAACATTCAATACATCAACAAATATGGAGGCATAGCAATAAATAAGCTCCTCAAGATGGAAATTTACAAAAGGACAACTTAGATCCATCTGATATCAACTCAATAAGAAGTTCGAATGTGAAACCTCTAAATGTGAAATCTTTGCATATTATCACAGACTCTATTCCAAACAATACATAAATGAATTAAAACACAATGAAAATGGGCTGGACGGCACACTATGAGCATCAAAATACCTTTATAAATCAATGTACCTCCAATTAAAACATAATACAAATCGGTAATGCACTCTTGGCATTGAATTTCCCTTATAACCCAATTTACTTCGAAGCCAAACACAATGCAAAGTTTCTCTTACAAATCAATTTACCTCCAATTCTTCCAACTATGGACATTGAATGACTCTTATAAATGAATATACAATGAAAATGGGTTGGTGGACCAGCCCACTATGAACATTAGTTTACCTTTTTAAATCAATGCACTTCCAATTAAAACACAATACAAATGGGCAATGCACTCTGGGCATTGAATTTCCCTTATAAACCAACATTCAATACATCAAAAAATATGGAGACAATGCCATAAAGAAGCTCCTTGAGATGGAAATTTACAAAAGGACAACTTAGATCCATCTGATATAAACTCAATAAGGCAATAGACTAAATCTAACCATAACCAAAACCATTTCCAAAATGACATAATATCCAGATTTCTCCACAAAACAGATGCCACTAAGGAATGAAACAACAATATAAAAGTACATTCATTCCAACCCCAACATTTTTCAACTGTACATTCGTTCCAACCCAAACATTAAGTGAAATTACATCTTTTAACTGTAAGTGAATCAGAAAATGAATTTCACAGATTAATGTTGTCACTGCATTTAAATTATTTGTCTAAGAAGTTCGAACGTGAAACCTCTGAATGTGAAATATCTACATATTATCACATACTCTCACCTTGTAACAATGTATTATGCCTAGCACTACAATTACATATAATATCATGTGCAACCATAAATACACAATGACAACATTTTTAGTTTTTCATCAGATTGTAGCAATACTTCATGATGAAACAACACATAACATTTACCCAAAATATTATTATGAGACAACACATGCTGGAATTTAGACAATCATGCATAGGTTATGGCAATACGTTATGATTGTGCAAGATAATAATTCCATTAAAAGATACATGCACAAATTTCTCTTGTTATCTATGTAAGAAAGTTATATATAGTTACAACTATTAATTCAATACGAGCTTCCCTACTCTACTGCATACATATGTATGGGAAACTAACAATTGCATAGTCCTTAGAGAGGGCATATGTAAATAGAATAAAAGTTGAATATTAAGAAAAACAATAGTAACAATGGAGACTATACAAGGAAAGACCAGAATAATAAGCCACAGAGAATGGCATAAGCCACAATTAGTAGCATAAGTCAACAAATATTATACAAAGGAATAATACAGTCAAAGTTATAGTACGCCATAGTCAACATGCTATGTTTGTTGCATATTATTTAACATCAATGTCCAACATACAAAAGTCTATTTTTAAATCCACGTGCATGATTACAGTATCATATCCATTATTCCAACCCTTTCTACTATGCAAATTAGTAAGTATACACAACTTTCTGAATGTTTACCTAAACCTCAATTTGACTCCGAACATGTGAATCTAAACTCTTCGTAAAAGAGGAAAGGAAGGCCTTCTAAGCAAGGAAGGAAAGAGACTATGAACGTGGCCTCCTCACCGAAAACTTGTGAATGTGAACTAAAAGGAGGGACTGTGACCGTGACCTCCTTTAATTAGGAGACTAAACCTAAATTTGAAACTGCGAACTCTACAGAAGGTAGGCTCACATGTCCAAA
Source organism: Pinus taeda (assembly GCA_000404065.3). Lineage (NCBI taxonomy): Eukaryota > Viridiplantae > Streptophyta > Pinopsida > Pinales > Pinaceae > Pinus > Pinus taeda. Next base: position 66,310 of record APFE030160765.1, read on the forward strand.
TCCAAGGAGGAAACTACAAAATTGAGATACTTTCGAGGAAACAAGTGGCATTTTCTTGGACTGAACCTAAATTTGAATCTGATTTGTGAACTCTTAAAAGAAGATAACTTCCCAAATAGAAGGAGACTGAACCTGGAGAAGAAAAGAAACTAGCCTTGAATTTGAACTTGTGAACTCCTAAAAGTATGAACTCTCTTGAAAGAGAAAAAAGTGACCAGTCTTTCAAGTATTACTCTTAAAAAAAGGAATAGTGTCCTGTCCTTCAGGTCTTGACAATGGACCTGATTGAATTTGAACCTAGAATTTGAATTCGATCCGTTGAAACTCTTAAAAACGAGATGACCTCCTAAAAGGAAAGAGACTGGACCTGAATTCGAAGCTAGGAACCCTTAAAAGAAGGGAGAGTGATCTATCCAAATTAATCAAGTTAATTTAGCCTATTGGAGGAGGAAACTAGGAAACTGACTTATTTCCTAAAAAGAACCTGAATTTCTTTGGACTGGACCTAATTAGATTAATTTGACCTATTAAATAAGGAAATTGGGAAACTGACTCAAATTGAATCTAATCCATTGAAACAACATGAAAATTCCTGAACGCTAGTTTCATTAACATAAAACAAGTAGAATCGACAAAAATCATAAGAATATGCAAAAAAATACAGAAAAATGTGGTAAGAGCTAATTTCTCAGTAGAATCAAGTGTTGAAAAACACAACAGTGCAGCAAGAGAAAAAAGAACAAAAATCCCAACATCAATTTCAGTTGTTGAAAAACACAGTGGTTGGTAGGATTTAGAATCACACCGGATAGACGCAGAAGCCAACATCATGTCCAAACATCCCCCAAACCTCGTCAGACCTGCAAACGAAACTTGTAAAACATGAAAAAATTAGCAGATGGCAAAAACGTACAAACAAATTACAGACAATTTGAAAAAAAACCCATGTATTTAGCAATTTACCTTCGACCTTGAACTGGCTAGAATTTCATACTGGCTCCTTCCCAAACAACAGGCCACGAGAATGAAACAATAACCAAAGTGTCTGTAAACTCTCGACAGTGTAGAACGAACAAAAATAATAGTATTTGTAAACCCCCGACTCCGCAGAGCATTTAACAACAGCAGCAAAGCTAAACCCCCCTCGAAATAGGTAAAGCAACAAAACCCTAAACCCTTAACAGCAATGGCAAGCGCAATTGAACAACCACGTCATAAACCTTAGTCTATTTACAAACCACTGCAAGCAACCTCGTCGGGTGAGCAGGTCAAGAATGGCAGACAAGGCACACAGGTATTGGAGCCATCTCATGCCATCGTTAGTGGAGCGCATCGCCCACACACCGAACCCAAACAAAACAACACAAGGAAGAGCAGACATTGAAGAAAACAACCAGAATGAAACCCTAAACGATGAGAAATGTGGTAAGTTAAATGCCCCCACCCATCACAACATGTGGCAGGCTCCACTCGGCAGGTGTCGTACACCGGGGGTAAGTGTCCATGTGCCAAAAGTTGAGGTGGAGGGGAGGGCACACAGGTAATGGCGTCCCTCCCCTAATAAGTGGGAAAACGAGGGCAAACATCCTAGAACCCTTTGTAAACCCTAAATTTTCTACCAATTCAAACACTTCAGTAATATGTTTCATCGAGGTTATAAGCAGGTGGGGTTATTTTGTTAGCAGCTATGATAAGGCATTGTCTTCGAAGCCGCATTCCCGTAAAAAAGTGGTATAGTAGTTTTCATTTTATGGTCCAGATTTCTATTAAAAATCATGGTCTCCACCAAAATTATTTGATAATATGAAAACACCCCATTACATTATAGTATAATTATAATATAATCTTTTGTTATGTACCCAAATTTATATTTATTGAGGATTTCAACATACCCACAACTACTTTGTTATTAATATGGGCTCAACCATTAGTGATGATATAGTCAAAAGAGTCTTTCACATTTTCCAAAAGAATGAGCATTAGGGTTTTTCTAAGAAATACAATTCATCCAATTATTATTAAGCAAGAATGTGAGCACTAGTATATTTCAAGCCCCCACACTAATATCCATGACCCCCTTCAAAGTCACGCATCTGAACTCTAAGGAGAAAACTCATGTAATTTACATTCGACTTATTCAAGTTGTATAAAAGGATCTTTCACTTGTAAAAACAAGCCCGGAGAATATTTTGGGGAATCAACTAAATCAATCGTTGTTACATTTCTTATGTGATTAGAATTTGTCTACTATCTCTTATGATCTAAACAATACATACCTTACTTCTCCATGAGCATTGATACATATTTATGCCTCTTTTGGATTTTCCTCCATGATATATTCATAAACTGGCTAAGAATTTATGGTGGAAAGAAATTACAATAAGAAAATATTATAATATTCTTTTTTGCAGGAAATTAAATATATAACACTATTTCGCAATAAAATGAATATATAAATATTAAATCTACATAATATGATCTTAAACATTATCTTGGTTAAATATTCACTAACCTGAATTGTTATTTTAATGCCTAGTTAACCTCTTTATGTCATAAGTGTATGTTATAATAAATGAGGTAATATTAATAAGCCCTCCCATTCAAAATCTTTTAACCAAACAATGGTGATAGGCACAAAGCCTTTGCTTTTGTTTATGTTTGGGTTAAAACACATTCATGTCATGGTTGTGGTTAATGATTTAATGTGATGATTAATGGAAATATAATTTTATCGATATTAATAAATCCAATTGTATTCTAAATATGGTAGCCAGTTTATGTTTAGAATTAACTAAACATGGTGGAAGTGAAGTTCAAATAAGATGTTAACCCTAGTATGGGTGGTAAAATTAGTGAGCCACTTTATGTTTAGAACTAACTAATAATAGTGGAAGTGAAGTTCAAATAAGATGTTAACTTTAGTATGGGTGGTAAAATTAGTGAGGTTTAGGGCTATTGTATTAGGGTATATGTGACAAATATAGAAACAACTTTTAAAGTATGTTTTATGCTAGAATATCATGTGCTACATGGTTTTCATTCACAAAAATATTTACACGGAATTTAGTTATTAAATCTTGCATTCTTAAGTTGTTTTCTTCTCTCTTGTTCTCACATGCATTACTTATATTTCTTTGTTTTTCAACTAGGAATATGCATAACTAACCAATGTGATTGTTAGATGACCATGTTGTTGTTGAAAGCTTCCAATCGTAACTTAATTCGTGTGACATGCCCTTGATTTTCAATGTCTTCCATGAGATCTTAAAACATATATTCCTACAACATAATAACTATAGTACCCAGCATCGCAGACATAATTGTATGTGAATTATTTTTTATTGTCCATGAGGATTGATACTCTATCAAAATTAAGCCTACATTAAATTCTCGTATGAAACTTAAGAGATTTGACATTCTCATCTCCATTCAAATGATTTCATATATTTATATTATGCATGCAATGTTATTAGTCTATCAGATAGAATAGCTTTATTATGCTAACACTTTCATTCTAACACTCACTATTACAAATGCTTAGTGTATAATTATCAAGTTAACTAATCTTTTATTGCCTATGATAGTAGTAATAGCTGAGAAGTCAAAATCAATTTCATCAAAAAACCAAAATGAGTCTTAATCTAAAAATTTCAAATAGCTCCATAAAATATTTGAGTCAATAAAAGCATTTTTAAAGGAAAACCCCTGAATAGACAAAGATTCAAATAATATGACTGATCCATCTATTGGGGTATCTAACCAACTCAATAAAATATTCAAGTAAATAAACACTTTTTTTAATATTAAATAGACAAAGATCCAAATAGTATGACAATCTAAATGATCCAAGCCATCCATTTGCCAGGGCATCTAACCATCCACACATATATATATATATATGCCATTTGTCATCGATTAGCTCACTTATAGATCAATCATCCTACATGTGATTGTTGCTTCCATTCTCTCACCATATGGTGATTTCCTTTACACAATCTTTGTTTCCTTGCTTCTATTTTTCATTTTGCACAATGCTCACGGTTGCTCAATAGTTCCCTTCTTCCATTTCTCATCCTGCATAGACTAAGAAGCCTCCAAAGTTTAATAAGGTATTTGATACAATTTAATTCATTATAGCATTAGCATAATACCACCTTTTTGTATGCCTTTTCCTTTAATTAAGGTTCAAAGCTACATCTTAACCGATTACATCGCATGTTGTGTGGATTAATAAACTAGCATTTACCTAATACTTGTATTCATTTTGTAACCTATCTTTTATAAACTCTTTTCCATATAAATAATTAGTGTACAAATATTTGAGATCGATAATGACTCATTAATACTTATCGTCATTCTCTTTTTACATGGAACTTGACATGCTATGCCCTTTAGAATAATATTACTTAGGTAAAACCCACTTCCTAATTCACCTACTATTATCTACATTTTAAGTATTCCCAAAACCTTTGTTTTTAGTAGATTCATTGTAGTTTAATTTAGTATTCTAACAAACAGTTGTGGGTATTATTTGCTTGAGTCAATATTGAGAAAGAGTGATTAATAAAAAAAGATATCAGACTTCTCTATTAGTGTTAATTTATTGAGAAAGAGTGATTAATAAAAAAGATACCTCACTCTTCTATTAGTGTTTATTCATGTGCAATTTAATTTGTGTCTAATATTTAAAATATAATTGATATCTATAAGATTGGAAAATTTATAAATGCAAACTTCAAGACATCATTACGTCGAGAGGCGCTCTACAGTCTAGTATGGGTGAGATGTATTGGTTATGATGTAAATATTTTAAAATGTTAGCGAATGTAATTATGTCAACATTTAATAAATGTTGGCTATATTTTTTTCTCTATATATAATGATTCGGATGTGTATCTCCACCATATGTGTAATCGTTGAAATTGGTTGTGGATTAAAAGAAGAAAATTCGTGTTAATTTGTGTTGTTATACCTATTGAAGTTGCAAGGGAATGGCATTGTCATCATTGGGGAAGATAGTGCTAAAATCAAGAGGAGTTATATATTCTTCGACAATGGTGTCCATGTGTTTGCATCAGATTTCCTGGCCAAAGGTATTGCATTAGGATATCTTGAATTTGTAAAATAAATTTTGATTTAAATTATCCCCCTGAATCTAGAAAAGCAAAAAGCCTTTGATAAACTTTATTCTCGATTAAAACTCATCAAGATTTCAAAGATGACTTGAAAGGAAGAGCCTATAGTGTGATCATGATTTTGCTTGAAACCATCAATACTTAATAAAAAAAAATTAATGTAAATCGTTCTAGTGTGCGAGGAAATGCAAAAATCCCAAGCCCTTGATCAATTTGATTTCAAATTAAACCTATACATATGCCAAAGAAGACATGCAACGCAAAGTTTATGAATTCTTAGGTTAAAACCCTAAATTCATTTCATCTATCAAGAATTATTAGCAAAATCCTAAATTAACTTAATAATTCTTAAAGCAAGAAACCATAAATTAATAGGAACTAAACCTTATGACAACCAACAGCAATTATCCTAAGTTGATTTAACGTAAGCATTCTTAACGTAAGAAACCCTAAATTAATAAGAATTGAATTGTATGACAAGCAATAGCATTTAGATCAGGGGCATCATAAGCATCTTAACATATGGAGAGTTTGCAACCCAATGATCCTCACAACCCAATCTATAGGAATGGAATCATCTCTCAAGATTGTAATATAGCTATATGGTATTCCCTAAGAAATAATTCCTCCAATTTTTTTCAGTTATAACCCTAACGTAATTGAATGTTGTAAGTGAACCAAGCGTTAACAGTTCCTATAAAATATTTTTAGAGGAACACTCTGATAATACCATGATAAATGCCTTATCTTAATGGTCATTCCAACCGAAATAAAAATGAAAGTAAAGTAGTATTTAATTTCATATTATAGTATTTGTTTTTAAAAGGTCCATATAATAAATTATTCTAGATATAAAAGCTCCATAAACTAGATTATCAATTTTTTCCAAATACTTGACCCCTACATCCCCTGCCACGTATTTATTTTTCAAGATTTTCCAATTTTCATACTCCATGATAACATAATAATATAGAATATAATAGTATTATATTATATAATATTGAATATTATATTATATAATACTTAATATTATACTTAGTATTATATTTTATTCAATGCTCTCTAGTATATAATTTTTCTATTACACTTAATATATTATATAATTCTATTAGATATATGGTATTAATGTTTGCTAGATTTCACATGATATTTGCCTACTCGTTTTAGCCACTACAACAGCCCCAAAATTTCGGCTCTTTCAAAATTTTGGAGACCCCATACTAAGATGCTTATCATTCTTTGCCTATGGTCTCCTAGGGACTCATTCCTCATTTGATCTATCTAGGGTTTCTTTGGAACCTAGAAAATCCAACCCTAGAAGCCTAAAACCTATGTTTTTCTCACCTAATCACTAGTCGCATTTGCAATGCACAGTCTGAGCTATGTATCGTGACCTATGACTCACTCTAAGCCTTATATACATGAAATTCACAAATCGCATTGTCAATTCGCAATGGCACATGACTACGATATGAATGTGCGATTTGCGACCTACTTAGGTTAGTTTCATGTGATAGGAAAATTGTGCAAGACTTATATGCAACCTCCCTCCTAAGCTCGATGCATCAGATTAAATCATTGTACATATCCCTTTTGCAACCTAGTCTCACATGTGTTCTCTCTTTTAAAAAAGAGATCACCCATTCCTTATGCTTCATTCCAACTTTGGTACATGAGCGAGTGACCTCTCTCCTAGCTATTGACGTTGAATGTGACCTATGGTAAGTAATGGATACCCTTCGTAATCATTACTTTTGGTTTATTATAACAAGTATGCTATCATATTTTCAGCTTCCCCGTACACTAATAACCCTAGATTTAAGCCTTCCTAACCCATTGCTCATGCACTCACCTTCCAGACCATGATTATCATCTCTCACTTTGCTACCAAATTGTCATGTCATAAGCTTGTATTCAATATCATGTGTTTTTTCATGATTATCATATGGAACCCCATACATCGAGCTGCCAGTTAATCCTTGCTTAATTGCATACATTCGTTGATGGGGTTTTGTTGGTTTGTGGTTCAAATAGTAGCACTCGTTGATGTAAGAATGTTATTCTTAGTCTAAAGGTTGAAACCCATTCGATCTCACTATAGGAGTTGTATTCCAACCATTTTTAGTCGCTTGAAAATGGCTTTATGTGTGAAAGGAACTTAGTTTCATTACCCAAACTCATAGTTATGACCTCCACCATATTGTAAACGCAGAAAGCCTCGTCACTTGACTGTAAGGGCTACGGGATTTGAAGGCCTCACCCAATAATAAACTAGCACACAATTCATGTCTTTTAATCGCTCCTCACCTTCCCAAATACCACCCAGGGTCGCAACTTATTTGTAGTCATGAATCACAACCTAAGTGAAGTTACAAATCACCCACTAATAATGCCACATGACCTTGTGACTCACAATAAATATTTGGGACAAAACCTCACCAATCGCAATCTATCTGCCGATTCCAAGTGCGACTTGCACTACTAACCAAAAATTGTGACTAGGTTGCAAATTGTAATGGTAGATGTAATTATCCTTGCATGTATGCAACCTCCCCTACGAATCAAATTGGAAACTAGGCCATCATATTTACCCCTAGGTCATAGGTCGCAACAATCATCAATAGTTCTTTATGCAACCTACTCTGAGCAATTAAATCGTGACATGTCCCATCCTTTAGAACTGTGACCTGCAAAACAAATATCTCCCTTCCAAGCTTTATTACCTATAGCCTAACACCATGAAACTTCACAGTGAAATACTCATTTTCTCGTCAATTGGTGATTATCATTATTTAAGCTAACATTGATGTCTTTGGTAAATATTTTCGAAATATCAAGTACTATAACTAATGATTGTCTTATCATTTATTTATCCTCACAAGAGATGGTTCCACCTATGATCAAAGGATCTAACGGGAGTTTTGCATGAGTTGAAAGTAGTTAGTAGGATCTAACGGGAGTTTTGCATGAGTTTTGCATGAGTTTTGCATGAGTTATTGATAGTCCTCCCAAGCTGCCCATTTATGGGGATGTTGCTTATCAGATTTATATGACAACATCATTCACATGTGAGGAGATTTACTCAAAATTTGCAAAGAAATACATCCCAAGGGAGATGGAGGACTTTCAAGTTTATATCAATGTTAAAAGGTCCAGATTACACAAAGTCGTAGCACATCCCCCGTTCTTCCCATGCGCCGAAACAATAGATTGGATCCTCTAGCATATCGATGAAGCACAATAGGCTTTCAAGGGCCATGATGGGACCGTCATAGCATATTTCATTATTGAAGGCATTGAAAAATATTACAATCTTCCCCAACATCAATAAGTGTTCAACATCAGGTGGTTATCTGAATTCCATGAATCCACTAAAGATATATTTAAAACTTGGTGGCAAGACCCAAGTAAGTATAGATTTAGAGTGGATTGAATTTACAAGACAAAATCTCTCAGAAAGGTTTATCAGTTAATGGTTGCCATGATGAACAGGTTATATGGAAAACCAAATATAGGTACCTTTCAAGGAACTTGGGTCTCGATAATGCACACAATTGCCACCATAGGAATAATTTTCAACTGGGCCAACATACTTGCCTTTGTTATCAAAACAAATGTCCAAGTATCCAAGAAACCGGCTAAAGGGGAATAATCATAGTTATACATGGCCTCATACCTCTTGGATGAAATTTGTGCAAAATGTGATTTTAAAGGCTTGGGTTTGAAATGGACTTTGGAAGAGGAGGAACCTATACATATTTACTACAAGAGCTTATGAAACTTAGGCTAAAAGTTCTCATTTGAGAAGATAGTTGATTATTTCATCTCCCCACTATATCATGTGCTTTTCGGTGATGAGCCTCCATGTATGTAAAAGAAAGTTACCAATTTTCTCCATGATATTGTTGATTGGTTCCCCATTGGAGAAGCTACTTACATTAGAGTTTTTTAATCTTACAAGCCTCCTTGTGTTCTCCCAACCTTCGCCACAAATAAAATAGAATTACAGGAGGTTGCCTATCACTTAACTACAGGATTGTCCAAGACATTGGTGAAAGGTATTAAGGGTCAATGGTTTATCATCCCTCTAGACATCGCAACATACATAATCCAAAGATTCAAAGAGGTGGAATCAAAATTCAAGGATCGTCTACTCTTCCATTTTGTAGCTGAGATTCCACTAATATGACCCAATGGTTTTTTCATTAGCACATTGTAAAGCAATTGGGTAAAATTGGGATTATGCTCATTTTTTTGATGTTGAGGAAGAGAAGATTAGAAATTTTTATAATGCAACCAGAGCAGTAGAAGTAACTATACAAAAGGAAAATGAGGCAGAACAATTTTATAGTGACACACAAAAAATCTTGAGCCTTGAAGCAAAGGAAGCCATTCTCAAAAAGAACAAGGGTCAGGAAACCAATAGGGAAATCAAAAGAAACAAAGGGTTGACAAGTAGGAAGAGAAGAGGAAAAAGCAAGAAGAAGAGGAAACTCTAAAGAAGAAAGAAGAAATCAAACAAGAGATTCAAGAGTTCTTAGATCCCATCAAACAAGTTGTTGCAAGGGATGACTTGGAAGTTACAAAGGAAGTGGTCACTCAGTATGTGGTTGAGCCTATAAATCTATACACAAAACTTATGATTCTATCAAATTAGGTACAAGTCAAGAAGCCAACCTTGATACTATGTACTAGAGTGCTTGGATATACATGAGGACGAGTTGCAACACAAGGTTCTAACTCTTGCAAGAGAATACAAGTTATGGAAAGCCTATTTGGTTCGAGAATTACAAATCAATGTTCCAGATCTCTATATTACAAGATTAGTTAATTGAAAATATTTAATTTTCTTAATATTAATGTAAATTTTATTTTGTTGAGAGTACATTAGGCTCTAGTGTAGGAAGAGTCATATGGGATATGAAAATTCATTAAGGGTAGGTGAAATGTGATGGAAGGTGAAAGGTCACCTTATCTTCTATAAATAAACCCTCGTGGCTAGATGTAATGGACATATAGTTTTGGACTGAATTGGTGCATATTGTTTGAGATCTAATAGACCGTTTGTGAATACAAGTGGTGACTTTGCACTTCCACTGATGTATTTCAGGGGTTTTCATGTGACGATGCTATGGATATTTCAACTTAATGTTTGAATCTCTTTGAACCTAAGAGTGAAATTCTTTCATGTGTCACCAATCATTATGAGATTTCTCCTATGGTGATCGAATGGTATATGTTGTGCTTATTTTATGCTTATGTCAATGAATTAATTTATTGATTTGAGTATATATTATGTGTAGTATTGTACACTTCTATATGCTTTCATGATGTTGTTGATTATGAACTTGTTTATGATCAATGAACTAATATTTACCGAATACATGAGTTTTATTTGAAGTTTTGCTAACACCGCTTCTCTTAGGATCCATGTCATGCTACTTATTCATTGTTATTTGCATAGCATTCTACATGTTTAATTTCCATAAGTGACTAATTTGCATTTGTTGAAGGTTTTATTTGTTCTCTAACTATTGTTTTTTGTTTCATCCAAAGTGAACTTCAAGCAACATGAAGGTTGTCAAGCCTACCTATTGGATGGGACTCCCAAACCAAAAGGTGTAGATTCTAGTTGGGATTCTACACCGAGAGCTCCCCTTACTATTAGTAGTACATTATGGGCCATCAACACTACCCAATATAACACTTAATATATTAAATAGTATCTTATATTAATAACATTTATATCCAATATTATATTATACTTATATTATATTTAGTGATATATTATATTTAATTATTATATGATTTATTAAATATATTATATTAATAATATTATATTTCTCTCTCAGATCTGTTGGATGTGGAGCTTGATTATCTTCTTGATTCAAAGGTCTTGTTTCAGCCGCATTTGGATCCCAATCCTCAATGGGGGGGATACATGTTTGGAGCCCCCTCCTAGTGAGGGTTCGGGGGCAGCGCCCCCAAAGCTAAAAATAGATGAAATTTTTCCTTATAAAATATTGTAATATCGTAGTCAATATGGGTTGTTCATTAGGCAGATGATCTGGCTGTAGAAGTTATGTTTAGTTTAGGTTTTTTTTTGCCCTAGAAGGCAAACCCTTAGTTTATATGAGGGAATTGTATTGTGGATGTGTATTATCATTTTGAGTGAGAAAGAGAGAGGAGAGTGTGTGAGAGCAAAGAGGAAATTGCAATTAATTTGTTGTAGTTTGTATCTCTTCATTTTGTTGTATAATAGAAAAGGAAGGATTGGTTGTTCCTCTGAGGATGTAGCCCAAATTTGGTGAACCATGTATATTTGTGACTCTCTTTTTTTATGTGTTTCCATATTTGTGTTTCTGCAATATTTTTTGTATTTCATTGCTTTGTTAATTAATCTAACAGGATCTAGGTGTCAACCAATGTCGATCCACCTACTAGCACATGGAGTAACCTGTCACTCCACCTGGAATTCCTTCATTTCGCTGCTACCTCCCATGTTGTTATCTCTCCATAACTCTTGTCCTTTGCCTCGACTTCACTCGCTCAGAACCATTTGGCTTCTCTTGCATGCTTCAATGCACGTCATATATGTTAAACGGCACCTCCCTCCCCTCCTTTTGGTTGTCTCGCTCCAAGTTTCTTCTTTCTTCTTCCCCTATCTTATTTTAGCAATCTCTATGACCCCTACCACTCTCCACAACCTCCATTCACCGACAATGATCTGTGTACACATTCATGTGCAGCATGGTGGTCGTGGTCAAGGAAGGGGACAACCCCCTGCTACTCTAGAGGTGAATGGTAAATTGGCTTTCTTTCAAAGCCACATCCCTAATAATATTCGATGTTGGGTCATTGAGATGGAAAAAAAGGAAGTAAGTTGTGGGGGTAGCATAACTTCCAGTATCTGGGCTCTTCATAATCTCCTCATTCACCACCTCCTCACTCAAGAATGCAATCATGTCTCCTCTGGCAGATGGATTGTTGATGCCAACACCTACTCTAGTCATCTCTATTCCTCCCTCTGTCATCTCTCTTGTGAACTTGGAGTGGCCTTCCTATTAAGCGGAGTAATCCCTTTTGCAGACAAGATGGATCTCCCTAGATTTCAAACAAAACCTAGTAACAAACATCAAAATAATTGCTACTTTTACTTAGCTTATGACTAAAACATGAAACATGCAGTATGCAAAGAAGCACTTACCTATTAGCGAAGTGCTTGTTGAAGTCCTTTATGTTGAGAAATCAATGCTAGTAGGATTAGAGTTAGATTTCTCTTGCTTGATAATTACATGTGCATTATGTTGCCTTCTTTTACTTATTGGTTATATTATCTTTCATCAAGAAATTACCAAATGAAGATCACAAAAACTCAAGACATAAATTGTAGGCACTCTGCTAGGGTAAATCCCTATCTAGGGGAAAACCCAGTCAAAAATCTCTTCCTTCAATATTTATTCTTGAGACTCTTCAACCTAGACACAGACCTCCTCCACACCAAGCTAGCCTCTCCTTCTTCAACCCAACCTTCGTCCTAGCAGCAGAAGCACTTTGACCCTAGTAACTTCAACTTGGAAGCTTCTGACATCAGCAGTGGCTTTGACTTTGAAAATGAGACTTTGATATCCCAAAATAGCCCACACGAGAGAGAGAAAGAGAGAGAGACCAAAACTTCAATTTTTTTCTTCCCTTCCTCCTAGACCAAAATCTCACCTTTTTCAGCCTCCTTCTTCTCCTTCACACTTTTCCCAACTTCCAACTTCCAACTTCATGTATCGAACTATCTGTGAGAGAGTGAGATGCTCGAAATGAAGTCGAATTGCCTTGTACATATAGCCTTCCAATGAGGTCGAATTTCCTTCCTTGAGGCCAACTTGGTGTGGAGGTTACATAATTCATTTTTGACTCAAAAATAAATCTTTTTACTTCATTCGAACGCCTAATAAGGGTCTCATAAAATATACAATGACTCTAATGACTCTTTATTAATCCTAGGATACCACAATGGGGGCTTTAACTAATAAAATGATGACCCAAGCATGAAACCCATGCTTTAATAAGTCTTTGTAACAATAATAAAAATTATTTTTAACAAATACATTTTATGAAGACCAAACCTAGTTACATTTTTCAACACTCCCTCTTAATTAGGGAGGTATTCATACAAAACATCTCAAACTATATGAACTATCAAGAGTTTAGGCACCGCAATTCCATGGACTAGATTCTTAACCAGGGCAATCTATCCGTGGTCTCTCAACAGTTTAGGCACTATAATTCTATGGACTAGATTCCTAACCAGGGAAATCTATCCAGGTGGGACTAAGATGGACTAAATCTTTCATCCTCTCTAGGTACCATCAGGCTTACTTGCTAACCATTAACCCAGGGATCTAGGTGTGTATTTGACGTCAGAGCTCCATGACCAACGCCACCCTCCCTACTTTGGGAACTAGACATCAACACATAGTGTCAGCCAGATGTGCTCCCATGAATTGTGTCTCTCACATAAGGCCTCAACAAATCTCTTCCAAACTTTTATCATTATCAAAAAAATTAGCAATATCAACTAAACCAAGCATGCTTCTAAGATATTCAAACTTCTTATTAGGAATATAATTTTTTAGTATATCAGCCGCATGATCATCTGTTGAGACATACTATAGCTTCATGATCCCATCCTGCACCAATTTTTGAATATAGTGGGACTTATTGTTGATATCCTTCATCCTAGAATGAAATACGGGATCTCCAGACTTCTCGATACAACTTTGATTGTCACAATTAATCACAGTAGGATCCAAAGGCTTCTTGAAAAAATTTGTCAAAATCTTCCTCAACCATAAAGCTTCCTTTCCTACTTCACATGCAGCCACATACTCTACTTCAACACTACTCAAAGCAACAAGATCTTTCTTTCTACTCATCCATGAGATCATGATAGATCCAAAACTAAAACATCCACCTATAGTGCTTCTTCCATTGGTCTCACTGTCACCCTAATCAAAATCTATGAAGCTAATCAACTTGAATTCCTTGCTATTGTACTTTAGGCAGTGATTTATCGTGCCACGAAGATATCTTAATATATGCTTAGCAGCTATCCAGTGATCATGACGAGGCTCCAACTAAAATTGACTGAGGGTGTTCATAGCAAAGCATATATCTGACCTAGTATTTACCAAATACATCAAAGAACATACCAACTACCAATAGGAGGTAGGATCTACAAGAATTGATTTGGAGCTCCTTGACTTCTTGAGATTGGTGATCATAGGAGTAGTCATGGGATTGGAATCCATCATCCCAAATTTCTGAAACAACTTGATGATGTACTTTCCTTGCCCCAAATATATTTCCCTAGGATTTTTCCATACTTCCAAACCTAGGTAATAGTGCATCAGTCCTAGATCCTTCATCTCAAATTCATCTGCCAGCATCTTCTTGCATTCTTGTATTCTTCTCTCCACACCTGTAATGAATGGATCATCCACATACAATAGAATAATGACTGGCTCATTATTCTCAATCTTAATATAGAGATTTAGATCAACGAAACTCCTCACGAACCCATTTATTAGAACATATGCATCCATTCTTGCAGCACATTTCCTAGGAGCTTGCTTCAAACCATATAGGGTCTTCTTGAGTCTACAGAAATGAGTGTCTTTGCCATTCACCTCAAAGCCTTCAGGTTGCTCAATGTATACTTCCTTGTCGATGGTCCCATTCATAAATGTTGTCTTCATGTCCATTTGATGGATATTCCATCCCATTGTAACAGCCAATGAAACCAAAGATCTAAAGGTTACTTCATAATATATACCTTCCTTTTGAAAAAAAAACCTTGCAACAAATTTGGCATTGTATTTATCTATGCTTCCATTAACAACATGTTTGACCTTGTATATCCATTTTGAGGTGACAATCGATTTGTCACTAGGTCCGGGAAAAATTTCTCAAACCCCATTCTTCATTATCAATTGATATTCTTCCTACATAGATTTCTTCCATACTTCTTGATGGGCATCTTCTTAAAATGTAGATGGTTTTGGTTCAATTAGTTTTGTCATATATGCAGCATACCCAAAATATCTCTTTGATCTTTTTCTTTCCATAAAGGTTCCTTTCACAGCTCCATGCCCTTCAGCATCTTCAAGAGTATATTTTAACCAATCTGGCCTCTACCTTGTGCTTGGTATGACCATGGGTTGAATAGGTTTGCTTGGTCCTTCTTCTTCTTCTTGAATTGTAGAAGGGTTGTCGAGTTGTACTTCTTCTTCTTCAAATATGGGTAGATCTTCATCATCGGAATCAATAGGAATATCCTTCGATCTTTTGTAGGCTTGATGTAACTCATAAAATATAACATCCCTGCTTACTTCAATGTGTCTTCCTTCCTTGATATAGATTCTATATTCCTTTGAGGAGAGATTATAGCCAACAAAGATCCCTTTGATGCTTGTATAATCTATCTTCTTTCATTTTTCCTTTGGAACATGGATATAGGTAGGAGTCCCAAAGATTCAGAGATGGTCCACACTTGGCTTCTTCCCTGTGATTGCTTCCTCGTATGTCATATTATCAAGAATTCTATGAAGACTTCTATTTTGAATATATACAGTTGTAATTTTTGCTTCTCCCCGTAGAAACTTTGGTAAGTCTTGATCAAGTAGCATTGTTTTTACACCTTCAATTGTCTTGTTCTTTCTTTTGACCACTTCATTTTGTTCAAGATAGTAGGGAACAATAAGCTCCATCTTAATTCATGTTTATTTAAAATATGCAATTAATTCTTTAGAAGTGTATTCCCCACCATTGTCGGATCTCAAGGTCTTTATCTTTCTTTCGGTTAGGGTTTCCACTACGCATCTAAACTCTTGAATTTCTCAAATACTTCACCTTTTTTCTTGAGAAGGTAGAACCATGTCTTCTAGAGTGATCATCAATAAATGTTACATAGTAAAGATGACCTCCAAGTGATTTTTCAGACATGGGCCCACACACATCAGAATGCATGAGGTCTAATATTTCTTTAGACCTTGTTTCACTATTTGAAAATGGTTTTCTTATATGTTTTCCCAAAGAGCATCCATTTCAAACCCCTTCACGATCTTCTTTGATATCGGGGATTCCATGAACTAGATGTTTAAGAGTGGGGATGACCTTGTAGTGAAGATGACCATATCTTATATGCCATATCTTAATAGGAGAAATTTCCATATGAACTAGGGCTTGAGGATGTGGTGTAATGACTCTATACAAATTTCCTTCACGAACTCCAATAACCCTAGCTTTGTCAATACTTGAATATTTTCCTAAAACCAAGACTTTTCCATCAACAAAAGAAAATTTGTCCCCTTTATATTCTAAGAAAGAAATTGAAATAAAAATATTTTCCAAACCTGAACATATAATATGTTGTTGAGATGTAGTTTTGCTCCATTCTCCAGCTTCAAAGATGTTGATCACATGCCTCTAACAGCATAGCTTTCTCTGTCCCCCAATTCCATTGCATGGGAAGATGGTTCCTTTGTTAGATTTTGCAGTTATTTTCTTTCCCCTGTCATATGCCTTGATGATCCACTATCAATGATCAATGCATTATCATCATTGAGTGATCATGTAAGTGTAGCTAAGAACCCTTGACTTTTGACCTTGTTAAATAAGCAATAGACAATCTTCATGATCCATCTTCCTGTTGAATTGAATCCCATTCTTATCATAGAAGGAGTAATCATTTCCTTCAAGCGAACGAAGTGATATTCAATCTTCTTTGACCTTAGCTCTGAAACCATGTTGAGAAATAAATTCTTGTAGGATTAGGGTTAGATTTCTCTTTCTTGATAATTACTTGTGAATTATAATGGATTATTTTACTTATTTGTTATATTATCTTTCATCAAGAAATTACCAAATGAAGATCACAAAAACACAAGACACAATATGTAGGCACTCTGTCAGGGCAAGATCCCTATCTAGGGGAAAACCCAGTCAAAAATATCTTCCTTCAATAGTTATTCTTGAGACTCTTCAACCTAGACACAAGCCTCCTCCACACAAAGATAGACTCTCCTTCTTTGATCCAACCTTCGTCCTAGCATCAGCATCACTTTGACCCTAGCCACTTCGACTTGGCAGCTTTCGACATCAGCAGCAGCTTCAATTTTGACAAGGAGACTTCGATCTCCTAAACTAGCCCACACGAGAGAGAGAGAGAGAGAGAAAGACACACACATACATAAAAACTTTGATTTTGTTCTTCCCTTCCTCCTTGACCAAACTCACACCTCTTTTAGCCTCCTTCTTGTCCTTTGCACTTTTTCTAGCTTCCAGCTTCCAGATATCGAATTGTGTGAGAGCGAGTGAGATGCTCCAAATGAAATCGAATTGTCTTGTATATAACCTTCCAATGAGGTTGAATTGCCTTCCTTGAGGCCAACTTGGTGCGGAAGTTACATAATTAATTTTTGACTCAAAAATAAATATTTTTACATTATTCAAAAGCCCAATAAGGGTTTCATAAGATATACAATGAATCTAATGACTCTTTTCTAATCCTAAGAGTCCACAATGGGGAATTTGACTAATAAAATGATGACCCAAGCATGAGACCCATGCTTTAATTATTCATTGTAACAATAATAAAAATTATTTTGACAAATATATTTTATGAAAACCGAACCTAGTTACATTTTTCAACACTTTCAGTGCATTCCACAGCCACATTTTCCTCAATTCCTTAGAGGCTTTCCCAATGCTTTTCATTGCTTCTCCATGATGCTCCAAAAGAGATCTGCATAGACAAAAACATTCAAAGGGATCAAAACATATCTAATATAAAATTAAATATAAATGAAGTTCTTAACTTAACATAGATCATATAGTTGAATCAATAATCAGTTATAAACCATGTAAGTGATCAAGGTATCTCACAAATAACATCAAAATAGACGCAATTAGGAAAGAATAATTGCTTTGTATTGAATTCAAAGGAGAACAAGCTTACAACCTGGTTTCCTTGATGTCATAAGCCTCTTCCCATGATCCCCAACCTTCTCCTTGGATGGCATGCCTCCTAGCCCTATTTTAGCAGAATAAGCCTACCTTCAGTGGTCCTCCCAAACCCTCTAGTCTGTGTTTGATGTATGGGCAAAAAGGAGGAGATTTGACATCCTCTTCCTAAGGGATGAGATCCTCAAAATGTGGGATTAGGGATCCACAAAGAGAGGGAATTAAATCCATGAAGAGAGGGAGCAAGCTTGAGTAAGCATCAACTTGAATCTTTTAGTTGGGAAAGATTTGCCCAACAAATCTTCTAGACTTCAATTTTTTATTTTTACCTCCATTGAGTCATGTGTGCAATCCACGGTGGAAGACAGAGTGCAATTTTGCACTGACTTTAATAGTCAAGTCTATGTATGCGTAGAAATTGGATATGGAATCACATAAGTACTCAAAAATAGGTTTTTGGGCCTTGTAATATGTTATAGTGTTTTCTTCTCAAACATGTACGAAAAGAACCCACTTAAGATTATGGATGACAAACAATCTCAACAATATAAATGGCTGCTAAACATTGTAGATCTGCAGCAACTGATAGAAATAAAACATGCCAAAGTCCTGATCTATGTCACAATCATAGTTAAACATCAAAAATAAATAGTAATAACTGCAATCATCCAATGGAAACCATATATACAAAGAATGGTTTTATTATAATACCTGTGAATGGAACAAATAAATGTTACCATTCCCCCTCTATGGGATGGTTTCTTGGCTATCCTCAAAATTCTTCAGCTTGTGTAGAGTCTCTCTCCTCTATAATGTGTAAACCCAACAAAAATATGGTGTGCGACAATGAAAATAATCAGAGTTACAACAGTGAGTACAGCAATGAAAATAATCAAAAGTGAATAATGAATGGAAAACCCTTCTATTTACAACAAAATATTGAGTTATCCTCGAATAATGGGCAATAATAAAATATTATTAACACCATTCTTGGAATAACCACTTGGAATATTTTATTATATTTGGTTAGGAGGGAAAAAGTATTTAAACTTTTATT
>APFE030160765.1:94345-106284 GCA_000404065.3 Pinus taeda
ATTTTCTAACAACTATGACTCAATCCTATTACATAAATAAGGGGGTTAGGGTTGGACCCTAAAAATAGAGCTTGATGAGAGCTTTCCAATAGTAATGGTAGTTCATCAAACTGAGCTACAGTTTGGTCTCAATGGACGATAGAAAAATTGGGGATTTTTTTATGAAAGGGTGTTTTCTCTCCAATTTGAGAGGAGGAGAAGGCCCTAAATCTTATGGATATCGTAGCAGAAAAACCAACTATCAGAATCAGGATCTACGACTTTTAGTCAAGTGGCCTTACTTGTCTAAAGATGGCCTTAATGCTTCTTGGAATGGTGGTTCCTGGTAAAGAATCAAGGAAGAGGAAAACGAGAATGAACTAATAGAGGAGGTCTAGAATGATCCTCACCCACTAAGTCAATCAGGGGAACTATGTGGACATATAGTAGAATATTTGAAGATATGGTATCAAACGTCTACAATATACGATGTGCATATGGCTCACCAGAGAGGCCGGTAGGAAAAACTATCCAAGGAATGGGAGGATAATTGAAAATACCTAGATCTAGTGGGATCTAGGCTAAGACTTATGTTAATAAACTAAGAAGATGGCCAAGGGAAAACCATCAGCCCCCAAGCATGGGATACTGCCCGCAAACATATGTGATGGAGGGGACTAATCTAGTATGCAAAGGTGGGAATGATGCCCCCTAGTAGGAGGAGTTTGTGGAGCACCATTGTGTTCCAAATGCTCAAAAAAGGGATTCAAGCATCTCAGCACAACTTGGAACGAAATACTCCAAAGGAGATGTAGGGGCCTATGTGGCCCCCCAATATGTTATGGGTGTACCAGATGTATTTAGAGCTATTGGCAATAGACATTTATATGTTACATAATACAATTACGCATTTTTATATGATGATGATGGTTTGCCATGCGTTTTGGTTATGGTTGTCTTCTGTGGTATACATGTGATAAATGCCAATATAGAATGTTGTTTGAAATGGTGTCTACATAGTTATTTTGGGCTCTAGGAACATGACTGAAAGTAATGGTTTCAAATTCACGTACCAACATCTTAACTCGTAGATATTTTCTAAATAGGACTTGGTTATGCACATGATACACACCATTCAATTGCATGACAAGTAGCAAGGAATCTAAACAAACATGAAGATGAAGGATGCGATGAGCAAGGGCATCGACTAATAAACCTATCACTGCACCATATTTCGTCTGATTATTGGTGTCCATTCCAGTGCACACGTCATTTGAAAGGAATAACGTATGCAAGGGGGTAAAAATGGCCCACGCTGGTGCAGGGTAAAACCCAACATATAACCATCCTTAGCCAAACTGATGCCAGGGTAACACCCGTTGTAACCCTCTATCGGGACTATAATAATCCTTCAGAACCACAGTCCATATATATAACTTTTCATATGCTTTGGTTTCACACAAAACACTATCACCGCTAACCTCTCGGTGAAATCCTTACATAAAGGAATTCCATGCAAATACGCCTTATTCCTCCTTTATACGGTTCTTCACAGAACCCGAGGCTAAAACCTCATCGCAATCGGTCATCGCATGTCCAACGGGTCATACACATATATACCATCACCCCTCCTCCGACTCTGATATGACTATCAGATCGTTTAACACATGCTTTTGCGTTAAAATGGTTGCACCATATAAACTATCAGAAATATTAAACACATGGAAATATAAAGGAAATCTCGCGCCAACTCATGTACCAGACTTCAAATGTTATGTATTTGCGTTCTCAAATACCTTCAGGTCCGCTCCTTCCAAGTATGTCCGCTTATAACCCTGATCTCTGCCAACGCCGATATATTATCAATGTTGATCACCAATTATCATTGTCGATGATATCGCAACACTCATACGATTGACCCTCGTCACCTCCGATCGCCGATATGCGATTTAATCGTGATTGTTGATCTGGCCACGATCCAACAGTCTGTGATTAATCGTTGCTCTCTCTTCGCAATTCTCCAAGGCTCATTCTGATCACTTTAAAAGGGTCTTTCGCCAATGTGATTTCATCACAGTTGTTGATCTATAAGATCTAACGGCTCCGTTTATTCCTTTTACTTGGAATTTCTTTGCGTTTTCTTCAATTTCTCTTTGTACTTGAGTTTCTTCAAAAGATCTCATCCTTGTTGTTTCCACTGCGTGGCTCTGATTCACTTCTCCACTCTTCTCTTTGCTTATGTTTTCTCTATCTTCTTAGTGTTTCTCTATGGGTTTCTATCTCGCCTAATTTCACTTCGTTGTTTACTCGAACAATCCTCTATGTCTCCTCTGCATGTTCCGCAAAACTCTGCTTGCACACCTCATGTAATAGAACCTACGAGTTCAATTCATAGTTCATCACAAACACGCAATTCATACTCTATTGAGACATTCAGAAATAACTCTGTATATATATTAATGTAAAAGACAGATTACATTCGAGACTCCTCACCCTTGCTCACACACACAAGCCTGATTCTCAACATTTGTGGCCTCTTCCGTTGCTCGTAGGCTTACATATATTTATATGGAACCATTGGATTGGATCATTGAAGGGTCTGATCAATCCTCTAACAAGAACCTAAAGCTCTACATGCATGCATATGTGGCAGATAAGTCTCCTTGAGACTTTATCCATTCCATCTTTTCCTCTGTTTTAAAATAGAAAAGTCTTCTTATCAGCTTCCCATTTAATGCCTAAAAAGTCTCTCTTGCTCTTAGAGAGTTGGATTTGACTTCTACCACTCATGTTCTCATTTATTTATTTTGAGATCATTTACATATTCTCCCATTATCTAATTAAAACACTTGAAAGCCTAAATATTACATTGACTTGAGACTTAGGAAAACTATTTCCTAAAATGCATGAGCCCCTATGTCTACTATTTACAATGGTTTTCCTTGGGCTGAATGCTCCTGCATCAGACTCCCAAAGTAGAAAATATTCATGTTCTCTTGATCATGTGTCTTTTGGTCTTGGTCTTCCTAGATCCCATACTTTGTTCTGCAACTGTCCACATGTTTTGTTCCCTTGTTGTTGTTGCATTTTTGTTGTCTTTTGCTCCATTTTCTTCCTGTCAATCAAGTTCAACTTCTGATTGATCTTTCTTGATATTGCTACCATTTTCCTCCATTTGGTCTACTTCATCATCAACTCCCACATTTCTTCAATTTCTATGTCCAGCATATCTTTGTGCTGGTCCATCTTCTGCTTCATATTTATTTGTTCCAGGTTGTTGTTGATGTCTTCTACGTTGGCTTTGCTTGCTACCATTGTAGACATTGAAGTAAACTTTTCCTCCACTTTTTCCTTGCTTGCTATGTTGACTCCTATGTTGACTCCTGCTTGGCTTGTTGCCATTTTTTCTTTACTTGCTTTATTGACTGCCTCCCTATCATCCTTACCCTCTTTCATGATTAAATCATGATTGTTCAACATTCCTTCTAGCAAATTAATTTCTCCATTCCATGGATTGAGTTCTTCCACAGAATCTCCTTCTTTCACCTTTATTTGGTTGTTCACTTGTGCCAAATCTCCTCCAGCATTTGCAACAAAACTTGTACACTCAAAACACTTGTTAAAAAAATAAGGTTGTTGTGCCTTATTTCCCTTTGGCAACAATTCAGTTTGCTGCTCTGTTTTCTCCTTCTCCTATGTTAGCACATTAGTATGTTGATTCGAATTCTCAGTAGAATTCGTGACATTCTAAGTTAATTTCTCTTCCACACCATCTATTCTAATGATGTCTTCCTGCTTGGATTCACAGTAGTGAACTTCTCCTCCTTTAACCTGTTGTTGGTTATCTTCACTTTGAAATTGTTTGATTCCTACTGCCTCTTCACCATTTTCAAACAATCTATGTTCAATCTCTTTGATCACATACTCATACTCATTCATGCTTTTTAATGAACCTGCAAACAAATATTTGCATCTTTCTGTCTCCATGGCTACTTGAGACACATCTTCTTCTTCAGAAACTGTAACTGCAACTTATGTTCTACTGTCAGGTTCTCTCATCAGTTTCTCCAACAGTTTAATTTCTTCTTCACAATTAGCAAGCACTTCATCACAATGCTCTCTTCTTCCAGCTTCATCCTTCACACGTTGTGTTACAGTATTAAAATATTGTCTTCCTTTGACCCTTGTAATCTCAAGGTCTTTTTGTTGTAGCAAATCACTACTTCCCTCATTCAAGAGGTCTTCTCCATCATACTCTGTTCTCCTAGAGTACTCCTCCAGACCTTCGACATCTTCAAAAGACTATCCATCCTCTTCAAAACACTCTTTTGTTAGTGTTCCTTTTCCCAAGGTTAAACCCTTTGCATAGGGTTCCTCCTTCTTAACATCTTTCAGTAGATGTCCTTCTTCTATACGGTCTGTCTCAACAGTTTCCATGGCTATCTCCACTGTGCCTTTCATCATAGTGAATTGATGATCCTTTACTATGTTTTTAGCTAATATAGTATCTTCCTCAAGTTTTCCTTTAGTCCCTTGTTTATCTTCTCTGAAGATAACTTCAAGTGACTGCTTTTCTCCTGCAATATCTGCCATCATACACAAACTATCAGTTTTAAAAATATAAGACTCTATGGTCTCACTTGATGGTTCAACCATCATATATTCTTGTTGCTCTAAATCATTCATATGATTCAGAAATTCTTTGATAGTCTCTTCTTCAATCTCCTCAAGCCCTTCACTTGGTTGCTTGATATCTTTTTCCAGCTATATATGAGATCTATCTATCTCATATTTTTCCAAACAGAATTCTGATTCTGCTGGTCTTCTTCCTTCTTCATGACAATATCAACCAATTGTCTTTCACTTGCAAACATACACAAATTGTCAGATTTAAAATCATTAGAACTTTTGGTCTCACTTGAAGTTTCAATATTCAAGTCTTCATCTTTAGTTTCTCCCAGAATTTCTCCTTGTTCTAGTTCACAATTGGATTCTTCCATTTCTAACTCAACTTCCTTAAGTTTTTCCTTCAGCCACTTCACTTGCTTTTGATGTAGCCTTCTCTGCATCTCATGCCATTCCACTAGCTTCTTCCTCAAGACCCAACCTAGTCTCTGGTTTTCCTCAAGCATTCTCCTTAATGCATTGAGTTGTTCTTTTAATTCAGAAACCTCTTTGTCAATTTATTCTTGACTCATTCTCTTGCCATTTGCTTTTGCATCCTCTTTCTTATATCCTCTGTTGTGGCTTCTCTCTGAACCTCTGCTATGACTATCAGTAGCCATCTTCTTCTCTTCTTTCTTCATGAGCTCCTTTGCAACAAGCCTCTACAACAGCTAGTCCTCCTGGTTGCAATCTTACCTCACTAAGCTCCCCTCACTCAGTCTTTTGGTAAGCACGGTTCCTTTGTCTGGAACCTTCTCTTGAGCAACACCTTTGCTCCTTCTAGGCTTCTGCAATCTCTCACTCTCTTGAGAACACTTCAGTTGTCCTCTTTGTCCAATCTCTTGTTGGATTCTTCAGGTTCACTGCCACTTCTTATTTTAGAGTATTCTCCTTACTCTGTCTTCAAGAACACATCTGGTTCTTCTCTCACAGCTTCTCTTGTTGTCACCTGTGCATTAGTATAAAAATACACATTCTTAATTGGAAACAGAATATATTACCTCACCTTAAAGATCTCAGCATGATCTTGTTTCACCCATTCTTTTGCACTTTGAATGGATTGTCCTCTGGTTATTTTCCAAGTCCTCTTTCCTTCAGAACTTGCATTAAGTAATCTTGCTTTTTCTTTCCTTTAAGGAATCCTTTGTTCCTGCCTACTCCAAGCCTCTGCTGGAATGCTACAATCTTCTAGAACTTCAAAAGATCCCCTTACAGATTACAATCTGTTATGATACCACTAATGCTACAGGGTAAAACCCAGCATATAACCATCCCTAGCCAAACTAATGCTAGGGTAACACCCGCACATATACCCATAGTATGCATTTCTTCAATGCATCTACAACTGTCCCAGGATATTTAACTCAACAAAGGAGTCAAATCTATAGACCATAAATGGTCAAGTGGCCCTCTTACACAGTTCCTTTATAATGGAACTTCAATCACCCTGTTGTAACCCTCTATCAAGACTATAATAAACCTTCAGAACCACAGTCCATATATATAACTTTTCATATGCTTTGGTTTCACACAAAACACTATCGGTGCTAACCTCTTAGTGAAATCCTTACACAAAGGAATTCCACGCAAATACACCTTATTCCTCCTTTATACGGTTCTGCACAGAACCCGAGGCTAAAACTCATCATAATCGGCCATCGCATGTCCAATGGGTCATACACATATATACCATCACCCTTCCTTCGACTTTGATATGACTATCAGATCGTTAAACACATGCTTTTGCTTTAAAACGGTTGTGCCATATAAACTATTAGAAATATTAAACACATGGGAATACAAAGGAAATCCCGTGCCAACTCATGTACCAGACTTCAAA
Organism: Pinus taeda; assembly: GCA_000404065.3. Classification (NCBI taxonomy): domain Eukaryota; kingdom Viridiplantae; phylum Streptophyta; class Pinopsida; order Pinales; family Pinaceae; genus Pinus; species Pinus taeda. The sequence continues at coordinate 100,830 of APFE030160765.1, forward strand.
TGTTATGTATTTGTGTTCTCAAATACCTTTGGGTCTGCTCCTTCCAAGTCTGTCCGCTTATAACCCCGATCTCTGCCAACGCCGATATATTATCAATGTCGATCGCTGATTATCCCTGTAGGTGATATCGCAACACTCATACTGTTGACCCTCGTCACCTCCGATCGCCAATATGCAATTTGATCGTGACCGTTAATTTGGCCACGATCCAATGGTTGGTGATTAATCATTGCTCGCTCTTCGCAATTCTCCAAGGCTCATTCCGATCACTTTAAAAGGGTCTTCCGCCGATGCAATTTCATCACAGACATTGATATATAAGATCTAAGAGCTGTTGAGCGCCACTTGCACTTCTTCGTTTATTCCTTTTACTTGGAATTTCTTCGCGTTTTCTTCAATTTCTCTTTGTGCTTGAGTTTCTTCAAAGATCTCGTCCTTGTTGTTTCCGCTACGCGACTCTGATTCGCTTCTCCACTCTTCTCTTTGCTTATGTTTTTGCTATCTTCTCAATGTTTCTCTACGAGTTTTTGTCTCTCCCAATTTCACTTCGTTGTTCTACTCGAACAATCCTCAATGTCTCCTCTGTCTGTTCCACAGAACTTTGCCTGCACACCTCATGTAACAGAACCTACAAGTTCAATTCATAATTCATCACAAACACACAATTCACACTTTATTGAGACATTCAAAAATAACTCTGTATATACATTAATGTAAAAGACAGATTACATTCAAGACTCCTCAGTCTCGCTCACACACACAGGCCTGATTCTCAACATTTGTGGCCTTTTTTGTTGCTTGTAGGCTTACATATATTTGTATGGAACCATTGGATCAGATCATTGAAGGGTCTAATCAATCCTCTAACGAAAGCCTAAAGCTCTACATGCATGCATATGTGGTAGATAATTCTCCTTAAGACTTTATCCATTCCATCTTTTCCTCTATTTTAAAATAGAAAAGTCTTCTTATCAGCTTCCCATTTAATGCCTAAAAACTCTCTCTTTCTCTTAGAGAGTTGGATTTGACTTCTACCACTCATGTTCTCATTTATTTATTTTGAGAGCATTTACATATTCTCCCATTATCTAATTAAATCACTTAAAAGCCTAAATATTACATTGACTTGAGACTTAGGAAAACTATTTCCTAAAATGCATGACCCCCTATGTCTACTATTTACAACAATTTTCCTTGGGCTGAATGCTCCTACATCACACGCTGCCAAGGCTAGATTCCTGGAGAAGCGACTAGCACCATCAGCATGACTGATATATGGTGTGGATGATGGATCTATCTGAAAGGTGCAAAAGACAATGGATGAGATGATGCAATCTACCTAAATTATGGCAGAATAAAGACAGGAAAATCAAAGGGATATGGTATGAGCAACATTTCTTGAGGTAGAGTGCACCGGGAGAATTAGGAAGAAAGTGGCCTTCAGAATCCTCCAAAAAATATTCCCCCTTGCCTAAGTACAAGGGTAATCAGGGGTAGACATAGCTTCCATGATCTCCTCATCAGAATGGAAGATGGGTGGACGAGAGGAAGACTGACTATATGATGCAGTGGCATTACCTGGTGCATCAACTAGAGAAAGAAGGTTCACAAACGCATCATCTTGAATGGGAGACGACGAGCTGGTAGATGGAGGATCTACAGATGTTGAGACCTGGGATTCTGTCGAAAGAGGTTCGATACAACCGCCCACACAAACCTCAGAAAGGTTTGACTGCAAGGAACTCAAGGATGACGACAGGTAAAGGATATGGCATGTGGTGTCCATCATCTCGTCATAGGGGGGAGGGATCACGATGGTGGGACCAGAGTCCCCCTATTCTAGTTGACTAGTGGTACTAGAATCCATGGTTAGAGGAGTAGGGGTTACACTACAAGTGGTCTCGTATTCACAAAGTGCTTCGAGGCATTCGCAAAATTCATCGAGATGAGGGCAATAATGGGAGTAGTGACCATGATGAACACACAAGGTACAAGGTTGGTTCGTGCATAATGTTCTGAGTTTCTTGGGTGGACCCGGTAATTTTACATGGACTTCAAGGATATTTGACTCAGGGAACGTTTCATGAACCAAAGGTTTGAGATGAGGAAGCTCGAGACAATTATTTGTGGCATGCCCAACAACTTTACACAAAGCACATGGGGGTTATGGCTTTAGGGACATAGGGGATGGAGGAGCTTGGGGGACCTTGTCCTTAGTTTCTTTTCTCTTAGCTTTGCCCCCTATCTAGATGCTTACACAATAGGAATTGATTCCTGTTGAGGTCCAAATGGGACTGAAGTAGCAGTAGGGGCTATGGGGACCGGTTGAACCAGGGTCAAAGCGTGATAAGTTCTTAGCTAACCAGGAGAAATGTTTGCGGGAGGACCAATGTACCATACTGGGATCTCGAGAGTCATGTTAGGAAGGACCAGCGAAGCCATCATAGGGACACAAAAAACTCCCGAAGGGGGAAATAAGAAAGGTATCTAGCTTGTAGGGTAATGTCCTCACAGAATAGCTCTTGGATGGTTGAGACTTGGAGGAATAGTTCCTGGTGGAAAAATAGGAGAGGCACCCACAAACGGAGGGAGGTTGTAGGGGGTGGATCAAGAGGGCTCAGCTGGGATGGCAACATAAGGGTGCTGAGGAGCTAGCCGTTGATTGGATGTACCAGACTGCTGAAGGGTAGCCCATGACACTTGTAACTTGAAAACACTCATAGAGTTAAGCTCTGAGATGGGAGGAGGAGGACCAGGGAAAGCACCCAACAATGAGGAATATTTATAGACTCCGGGTAAAACACCGGTGAGAGGAGGTGAGGACTGCTTATCCAACATTGACGAGATAATGAACTCGGGGGAGGTCACAAACCTTAGCTCGTAGTAAGTCAACTGATCGACGGTAACAATCTTCCCTTCATGGGGGAAGCACATCTTGCGGAACACCGTAGATGCGACGGCTGACATGGAATATGTGTAACTATGACCTAAGAGAATGTTGTAATCTAAAGGGGCATCAATAACCTCAATGTCGACATGGACAGTCTTGTCCGCAAGGATCACTGGACAATTGTGGTACATGCCAAGGGGTTGGGAAGAGTGTCCATCCCAAGCACGCAAAGTGATGGTGGAGGGGGAAAACTCAGGTGACTTAAGTTGTTTCCAAACAGCAATGGACATCACACAGGTGGATGCACCTTCATCAATAACGCATCGGGAGATGATGGCATTACGGACTTGGACTAGTATCTAGAAGGCAATGGATGAAGGCAATGGGGGATGTTCTGATGTATCAACCAGGAAGACAATCAAATGATTGTCAGAAGGATATACTGTACCCAAGGTAGTTAGTAGAGCTTTCTTTTGAGATGGGCATGATTGGAGGACTTCCAGCATCGACATGGCAGTAGGTGATTGTGCCAAATTGTCTACTATACTGTATGTATGTGAACCTTGGTTAGAAGTCGCATTACGGCGTAATGGTCCCTTTGGGATATTGGAAATGGACTCAACTTTAGGTTGAGGGATCTATAATGGACCATTTGGTGTCATAAGAGGCTCAGTAGATGTTTTTATTTTGGACTCAATGACGGACGAAGTCGATGGCTTGTCATATTGATGCGACCAAGTTTGCAGGTTGATATCGGAGGGATTAACCTCATCATAATTCATCATAAGGATCTGGTAGTCACCAGGACCAGAAGGTTGGAGTGGGGGGGGGGCTATTTGACCTAGCTGAGGTTGAGCAGCAACAAATTCTTACTGAAGGAAAGGATTTGTGATCACTATTGGTTAAGATGGCACAAGATTCTGAGGCGATTGTTGACCTCTAGAAGCTGCTTGAGCTTCCCACATTTTGCGCATCTGGGTAAGAGAGGACACTCATGTATAAAATGGTCATGTACACTACAACATGCACAAAGCTTGTTCATACGAATAGCCTTGTTTTGCTTGGGTTGGCTACCCTGTTGCTGGTTGTTGGTGTTAGGTTGGTTCCCCTAAGGTTCACTAGGTTGATTACCTTGATTACCCGAGTTAGGGAAAATTTTAAGAACCACCCTAAATTTATATGTATAATAAATGGGTTAATCCCCATGATACATAGGAGAAATAGGAGGTGATTTTATCACTAATATAATATGTATATATATTTTTTTGGCAAATCTCTCACCAGATTATATTATCTTGTAAAGTCATGGCGAATCTTTCACTAAATTACAAAGTCTTGTAAGATCTTGGAAAATCTTTCACTGAATAATAAAACATTGTGAAGTCTTAGCAAATGTTTTGTTAGTATGAAACCATATATGATAATAATAAAACATATTCATTAAACTGTAATGTACTAACATACATGTTTGGAAAAAATAAACATAATTTTCACTTCCTACAAACAATGTTGCAAGTTTTAGTGGCCATGTTTGTCATGATAGGAGAGATTAATGTTTTCTCTACCACATTTGTCAAGCTACCACTTTTGCCAAGCTATCAAATTTCTTTCTTATTACATAGACTCCAACTGTGAGATAAAAAAAGAACACATCAAGTTTGTTTACCCCAACACACCAACAAGTAGCAAGCCCCAACTATATAATATAATGAAGTAGTAGGTATCCCAAAGGCCTGAAGGGGATCTAATGGAAAGAAGTGACCGTTTTCAGAAGCCTTCCAATCAATATATAAATATATAAATGTGATTTATTATTATTTTAATTGGAAATCTTCAATTAAATAATAAAATTAATTACGTCTCTGCCAATCTAAATTTCTTATTAGCATAATTCACTACCTTCATACCATTTTTAACAGCGTTGTAACATGTGGATTAATTTCCTTTTTGGTGCACAATCTCCGCCTTTTAGGACAATATGGTGCAGTGACCCAACCCCTATATATCATTACGACAAACTAATAATAGCAAAGAAGATGAAAATTTGTACAAGCCAGCATATTTTTCAAACAACTATTCCAAGATCAGTACCTTAACTTTTTCATGAAGATATCATATCGAGAATGTTTGAAAAATGGTGGGAAATCTAGGTAGCGACTATCTCTCTTCTGCAAGGGTGATGCAAAAAGAGTTAAGATTTCATTGTTTTAAATTTTTTTTTTGTTAAATTAGAAAAAACCAATATTAATGGAGATATTGGTATTTTTTACTAAATTTTGTGAAGTGACTAAATGTAGATTTAATCATTCACCTTAAGATTTTTTTTATAGTATAATTTCCTAAGTCTAATTAATATCTTCATTATCATAAAAACCAACCTATATCCATCTTAACTCCACATCTACCACTCTTAGAGGGACGAAATCCACTTGGTAGACCCGGAATTAAGATGGATCTAAGATAATAGAATTTCCCTAAATAGTCTATGCTCACATGAATACCATGGTATTACCATGGGTTATCATAAACCTGGAGCTTAAAAACTACTATTAGTAATTTATAAAA
>APFE030160765.1:106950-122646 GCA_000404065.3 Pinus taeda
CATACCTAATTTTTTTATAAAATAAATTTGAGGTGATTTGTAACAATGTACTATGATACAAAATATTCGCCCAATAAAAATATAAAACCCCTTAATTTAGCCAAAGGGCAAAAATTCACCCCTAAAATTTTCCATGACCCTAGTTACCCTTGTTACCCTTCCCTTTATTCTTTCTCTTCGAATTTTGGGGATTGGTCACACTTTATTGTGAAAACACCTAACTTTGAGAGGGCGGTGGTTGCTGGGGTTGAGGATGCATGGGAGGTTGCGACGCTAATGCTTGAGGCGTTGGAGTGCTCAACTGTGCATAAGGAGGTGCAATGGTTTGGTAGACATGTTGGGGTCCTAAAAACATGTTGCTAGTAGGAGGGGAATAGGTGTTGGAGGAACTGGTGACCCCCTACAGATAGCCATAACTTTGCTGAGTATATGGCGAAGGGTATGAAAGGGTTCCAATGATACCGTCGGCGGCGTGAGATGCCCCCGGTGCATTGGCACTTCCAGGACGAGGGAGGTTTGGAATGACGGTATATACATAACTGGATGTGCATAAATCAGGTCATATCTTAGAGCGGTTTGGAGAGCTTCTTCCTCTGTGTGAGGAAAATGGGACGCGACATCTTTTCCAAAGGGTGCTAAAAGGCTCCTAAGAGACCGATCTAGGTATACACAGCCTTCGAAGGGCGGGGCACAACATGTGCTCCTCTTTCTACGCCACTCTTGAACATGGTCAGAAAGGCGAGTGGCGGATGACTGACAAAATGAGGTCAATAGCTCCATTAAAGTGTCGTATCAAAGAGGTAACCAGACATATGAAAGGAGCGCTTTAGCATGTGCCGCAAAAACGGAATGTGATGCAACGGGCTGGTCTGCATACCATTTTGCAGCATCTCTAGTGAGCATGTGTTGGAATAGTCGAAAACGAATGGATTAATCGATAATGGAATTGTACGAACACCACATGTGGAAGGATCAGACATGGTTGATAGGATCCTCCCTAGCATTACCCCCAAACTTTGGGATGTCTGAGGGAAGCTTAGTCGGCATAGAAGGCCAACCAACATCATGGTGAATGGGGTTGTTTATCAACTGGCTAAAATTAGTTAGACTTAACCCATCCATAAAGGGGAGCATTGGGGTCGTCGGAACAGTTCCTGAGACTATTCCACTTGATGTGACCATTGGGATAGAACTAGAGCCAACACCAGGTTGGGTTCATGCACCAGCTATGGGTCCAAGACATGGTGAAAATATGTGGTGAAGGAGACTCCCAATCAAATGAGGAATCAGAAGAACCATGAGAAGAGTCGGTATGGGGACTCAGAGAGCTATGAACTCAAACTCGACAGGGAGGGGTAGTATGCCCAAGCGAAAACTAGGGGTGAAGGCCTAATAGTCTCAAAGACAAAAGCCTTGTTGGATCAATGGTGGTAAGACACATGTGACGCGGAAATGGTGAAGGGAGATCGACAATATGCCTTTGTCTCTATGAGGGGAAATAAATTTATTATGTTAATTATTGGCTTGGAGGTGTAAACCAAGCTCCCTTTGCTTAAGGTGTGTTTGTGTGTGCAAGTGTATTTATTGATTAAACCCGGATCATCTTTGTAAAAAAAAGAAAAAATATTGTTGAAAATAAACTAAAATTAACATCAGAAAATGAATAGCAAAACAATTAACCACACCCCACCCAAACTGGGTTTGCAAACACTATGTTGGTTGGTGGTTAAATCGACATAAAATACATTAAACAATTAAGATATCTAAATGTTCGTGTGACTGGGATCAAGTGACACTAGGCTATTGGAAAGTGGTGTAGCGACAACGAAAAACAAGAGAGGAAGATTGTAGCAAAAAGATAGGGAGGTGGGTGAAACACCTAGTTAAACCGATAGGACCCAAAGGCTAATGACCAAACAAGTTGTAATGTGAAACTATGTATGGTAACAACCTATCTTTATAGATCTGAAACAAAATGGTGCAGATTTGGAAAATATGGCTGAAAGTGTTGCATAAACTTAGACTACTCACTCAACTAAATTCCTCCTATAAAGGTGGAAGCGTATTAGATGCCCTAGGGGGACTAAATTCCACTTAAACAAGTAAATCAAAGTAGATCAAGGCCTAAGTGGGATGGGACAGAGGTCAAACAACCCAGCAGACAATTATCTGCAAAACCTAGAAACAGATCTGAGAAAAACCCGGAAACCCAAAAATTGAAATATACTAACCTATTTTTCAGGTGGGATCACACTTTTTGGGCTGAGAAGTGCACTCTAGCCTCCAGAGTGCACTTTTTGGGCTAAAAAGTGTGATTTTTGCTCCGTGGATCCCGATCGGCAAATCTTGGGAAAATTTGTTGCCTTTGTCACGGCTAGTTCCTATGACCTGCGGAAGAGACCAAAAAACTTGCAGAAGTTAGAAATTTGGCAGATATAGGGCTAAAAGGCTAGGAAACATTAAGAGATTGAACCAAAAAAAAGGGTCACCCAGGTTTCTGGATCTGAAGTAAAAAACCAATGGAGTCGCCAAAATTGTTGTAGTGTTTTCTTCTCAAAAATGTACGAAAAGAACCCACTTAATATTGTGGATGACAAACAATCTCAACAAAATCGCTGCAAACATTGTATATCTACAGCAACTAATAGAAACAAAACCTACCAAAGTCCTGATCTATGCCACAATCATAGTTAAACAGCGAAAAGAAATAGTAATATCTCCAATCATCTAATGGAAACCATATATACAAAAAACAGTTTTATTATAACACCTCTGAAGGGAACAAATAAATGTTACTAGTCCCCCTCGATGGGATGGGTTCTTGGCTATCCTCAAACGTCTTCATCTTGTGTGGAGTCTCTCTCCTCTAATGTGTAAACCCAGCAAAAAATAGGGTGTGAGACAATGAAAATAATCAGAGTTACAAAGGTGAGTGCAACAATGAAAATAATCAAAAGTGAATAATGAATGGAAAACCCTTCTATTTATAACAAAATATTCAGTTATCCTCGAATAATGGGCAATAATAAAATATTATTAACCCCATTCTTGGAATAACCACTTGGAATATTTTATTATATTTGGTTAGGAGGGGAAAAGTATTTAACTTTTATTTAGAAATAATAAATAAATAAATGATTTATTTATCATCTCAAGAAATCGATTAAGGAATAATAAACAAATAATGATTTATTTAATTATTCCTAAGGGATTTAGTCAAATTGACAAGGAATAATAATTAATTAGTGATTAATTAATTATTCCTAGAAAAAAAATAAGATAATTAATAATTTATCTGTTGATTTTTCATAATTGGGTCAAATATGACAAGGAATAATAATTGAACAATGGTTTAATTAATTATTCCTAGAAGAAAATCAAATAAATAGTGATTTATTTAATTATTCTTCATGGGTTTAACCATAAATTACTTAACAAAGGTGGCTTATTAAGTAATTTCTCACAGTGAGAGCAATTTTACTATGGTAAATTTGTCTTTACATTGTGTACTTCGATCCATCTAGTAAATTAGGCTAGATGATCAATTTTTTGGTGATAACATAATCCATAAATTTCATTCTCTTCGGGATTGTTTAGCTTATATCTTTGCAGGGGAATGCTTTGGAACACTTTGATGGATAGTGAAAGATCCATATTGACGGTCATTTTCCTAATGGTGACAAAATAACATGTAACATATTCCCCCCTAGAGTGCAAAGTCATAAAAGATGCTTGAGGACTGAAGCACTTTATCATGCCAAGGTTCATATTAGAGACCATGTTTGGAGACCTAAAACAATCAATCAAAGGTTACAATACAATATATAATCATCACTGAGGTAGGCATTCCCATACTCAGAGCATAAATATCTAAAATACTCAGTATGGAAATACATATGAAGATTCATGTCAACAGAAGACAGAGTATGGATGCAGCCATCAATGAATCTATGTTTACAATCATGAATATTTAATAACTCCATGCAGCCTGGATGGATGAAACTAGATCCAGGGTCTTGATCTCCATCTCTCGATCTGTAGTATGAATCTAACCATGTGAGGGAATCTCTCGTAGTCAAACATGGTAGAAACCATTTGATTATCGGTCAATGATGTGAACCATTAACAGGTGCGAGAGAAACCAACAATAATGACAATGGTTCTCAAAGTACTTCCAGTATAATCTATGAAGTGTGAAAGATGTCCTGAAGTAGTACACTCAGAATCATTCGATCGAAGATCAATGATGAGGACCTATCGTCGAAGGTGAGAAACCTTCCATTTAGGCATGCAGGGTCCAAGTTACTGAAGAAGGTTTCTATATCAACTTCCTAGATAGTGAGTTGAAGTTGATAGGAAGCGACCTGTCGCAGGAGGTCCTATGACATGAAACTCAAGTCAAGTTTTGAAGAACAAGTTTGGAGTAATCCATGACTGGCTCAAGAATGGCCGACATGATTAAAAGCTACAAATTACATGGTAATTTTGACTGAGGTTGGACTTCTGTTGAACATATCGGCGACATTATATTTCAACTTGGTAGCGTTTGACTCAAAAATAGGACCAGACACCAGTTTGAAGCCTTTTAATGAGGTATGGTCCAATGAGAGACAAATGGATTTCCCAACCTGGACACAAAGGTGACAAAGTTCCATGTTCAAGAGCAACATGCTACCTTTTGTAATACGAAAACAAACATTCTTTCCTAGTTTTCCCTCACCATAACTCGTAAGTACCTCTTTATTTTTACGCAAGATTAAGGATAACATATTCTTGTCCTGTAAGCTCATCCTTTGGATGAGTCCTTCAAAGTATTTTTAACGAACCCTAGGAAGGAGTGTTTCGGTCTTATCATGATCGAAGAATCCTACACTATTTATGTTTCACAAGTCCAGCGAAGGGGTAATTCGATGTTGTTTTCATATTTAAAGAGTTTGAAAACACACAAAAGGAAAACTTGTTTAGTTATTTCAACATAAAGTTTTAACGAGCCCAGAGAAAGTAAAGCTCGGTGTTTTTCATTTTTATGGATTCATGAAAAAAACATAAGTAAACTCCACAGTGTCTTTTTTCGTAAATTTAGTCTCTCAAGCCTAGAAAAGGGTAAAATAATGCAAGAGAGAAGTCTATTGACCATGATTAGTCAACGTATACCTTTTTCATAAATAGTCTAGTTCATCATGTTAAAGGGTTAAACTTATATTGAATAGATGACTGTTCATTTACTTTTACGAGTTCGAATAGTCAATACTCTACAGTCTTTTCATGTTTAGTGAGTCTAAAAAGGGCTTAAAGAGAACTCCATGATTTTGTTTTTTTGTAAGTTTTAACGAATCCAAAAAAGTGATAAAAAATTATTCATCATCAAAATGACTCATTTTCGTAATTAACCTGTGTTCTGCACATTTAAACTCAAAAAGTTATCGTAACTTCTCAAACACATAGTAAAAACATTTACAATTTTGGATTTTCAAAAGCTAAAGGCAAAAAATAACCTTTTAATTGGCCCAAAAAGCTTATAAAAGTAAAAAAAGTAAAAAAAAAAAAAAATTACCATTTGTTTTTTACCGTTTGAGAGCCATTGAGAGTGCATTTTTACCAAAAATTTAGAGGTAGATTCTGACCAAACCGGTGGACCAAATCACAAATCGCTTTCTCCACTAAGAGATATTTCCATTATCTTCGTTTTGATTTCTTTTATTTTGCATTTCACCGTGAATTTAGCATTTTTAGGGGGTTTTATTAATTTAAAAATCACCCTTGGTGTGCACAGTTCCTCCTCGTCGGGACCGCGCACACCGACTCTTTTTATTACATTGAAAAACGTGATTCGCACGGTTTTTAGCACATGAACCGCACAGATTCGCTTAGTTTATAAAAGAGGGTCGTGCATTGTGTCGAGGGTTTTGAAAAAACTAGTAAAACGCCAAAAAATTCTTGCAAAACTTATCACATTATTTTCTAATCATCCTCCATGGTTATTTTCAGGGTTTTGATCTACACAAATGGAATGGAGGGAGGGAGAACACAAAGATCAAGATGCAGCATCTCTAAATCACCCAGAAACACTACAGACCTTGAGGGATTATGGTCTATACAAAAATTTCATGATCCCGGGCATGAAGGCTCAGCTAGATTTGTTTGCATGGATGGTAAGAATATGGAATGTTCAAGAAGAGTGTTTCCAGATTGGAGACCATAGAGTTACCATAGATGTATATGACATATATTTCCTAACTGGGTTTTCACGTCGTGGGGTTGATGTTTCTTTATATGGACACAGACGAGGTGGAGAAACAACAACAACTTACCTATAACAACATTGTTTTAGAGGGTCCCAGCTCAAAGATGGACAGATTAACATAAAAACTATTAAGAGACTTTCGTTGAGGACCATTGCTTTCACTGTTGCACGATTATGTGGAAGTGTAGTGCTTCATTTGCTCACTAAGGCTCAAATGCATATTTATATGGAGTGTTCACAGCCTACCATTTGCAGATGGTGTGAGGGGATTGTTTCCAATATCAAAGGGCAACTGACTAGAGTAAACACTGGGAAACTCAAAAACTTTGGGTATGATGCCATCGTGGTCTAATTTTCTCTAGAGAAGATTCCCCTTCTTGCCCCATGGGTATCTATAGATGCAAGAGGACCTTGAGATCCTTGTATGTTAAAGTGGGTTTCGTTTATGGCATGCCATGGAGGTGGTGATGGCCCAAGTGTGAGATACACTCCTGAATTTTTTTGATGGTTGGAACACCAAATCATCATCATTGAGGAATTCCCATATGCGGGCATGGATTACATTGGTGATCCAAATATCCCACTTCCTGTTGGAATGCATTGGGGTGATATAGGTAAAAAAATTCACATTCTGGTTGTTTTTCGTTTTTCAATTTTCCATTTTTTTACATCCAAAACTAACTATCTACAATAATCATGCAGATGTGGGCCCAGTCGGACCAGTAGGATTATGTCGATTTGACAGACGTGGTAAGCAACCAACATCTCCTAAGTTACAGAACCCTGATACAATAGAGGCTTTAACTGAGCTTGAGCACAACCAGAAGAGGTTGACTCTGGATATCCCAGATGTTGGGATCAATGATTTGCCTCTCCATTACCAGAGGCATATCGTGGGAGTTCTTAGTCTGTTGACTCGCTTGCTACAACAAGTACCTCGCACCATTGTTTGTTACCATGATCACCATGCTTAGCTACTAGTCATAGGAATAGATTTTGTTTTTTGATATATCACATGTTCGGATAATAAAGGCCACGGGGACTCATATGTCTTGGATGACATTTTGTAAAGCCACACTTTTTACAAGCATTTTTATTAATGGAAACTACTACTATTTTCTCAGTTTGTCTTGTACAATATGTGGATGGATATTGTTTTTGTTTCTTACAAATGTTACAAATGTTAATTTAACACATAATTAGCCAACGCATCAGTTAATGTGTTTAAATGTCTTGAAATGTGTTGATATTAAATGTAATCAAATTTTCTCTCCAAGAGACAAACCCGCAAAAACATTCTTAGACACCATTTAAATGTAATACAATGAGTTGAGAATCTAACCTAGTGATCAATCGACGAATATCAAATGAAATAGTGTTAGATAATAGCTCAATAACTACACTATATTTTGTGATGTTATTCATTGTTTGACCAAGGCATATTCCATGAATACTAACTAACTCATCAGTGGGTGGATAAATAGCCCAAGCTACAAAAGACAAATTCTGAGTACTATGACTAGCGCCATTGGAAAATCCAACATAAGTTTGAGGGAGCATCAACATCTGCAAATCAAGTGTAACACAAGATAAGTAGGAGAAGTAACAAAAAATTGTTAAAAAGATGTAAAGAATTGTCACACACAAAACATGATACAACAATTTTCAATGTACCCATGGAGAGCCACATGCTCCTCTAGCTATGTTTGATCTGCTTAAGTAAAAGACAAGTTACCAATAGACAGATAAAATGAAGGTTCATTGATCAAATCAAATGAAAGACTCGATTTAAAGGGGGATTTGTTTCATTTTTTAGCGAGCTTGAGACAGGACTATGCTGATAAATTTCATAAATGGGTTTCATTTTTATGCAAGCTTGAAATGAAAATAACTATGCTCAGACTTTGTTTCATTTTTTAGCAAGGTTGACATAGTAAATAACCATCCTCACAAGAACTTGTTTCATTTTTTAATGAGGTTGACACAACAAAAGAACCATCCTCGCAGGAGCTTGTTTCATTTTTTAACAAGGTTGACATAGTAAAAGAAGCATCCTCACATCAACTTGTTTCATTTTTTAACAAGGTTGACATAGTACAAGAACCATCCTCATGGGAACATGTTTCATTTTTTAATGAGGTTGACACAGTAGAAGAACCATCCTCATAGGAACTTGTTTCATTTTTTTATTGAGGTTGGCACAATAAAAGAACCATCCTCAGACTGACATGTTTCATTTTTTAACGAGGTTGACACAGTAAAAGAACCATCCACAAGGACTTGTTTATTTTCTTAACAAGGTTGACATAGTAAAAGACCATCCTCATAATGACCTATTTCATTTTTTAACGAGGTTGACAAAGTAAAAGAACCATCCTCACAGGGACATGTTTCATTTTTTAATGAGGTTGGCACAGTAAAAGAACCATCCTCATGAGGACCTATTTCATTTTTTAACGAGGTTGACATAGTAAAATAACTATCCTCACAGACACTTTTTTCATTTTTTAACGAGGTTGACATAGCAAAAGAACCATCCTCACAAGAACTCTTGATCATGGCTTCCATTTGGAAGAAACATATGCCAAGGGACACTTCCTGACCGTGGCTTCCAAGACGTCTTCATCATAAGCCAGAATATTTCTTTGGAAAGAGCACATGTTAAGGGAATCAATGGGGATAATAGAATCAGGTTCAAATGTCCCCATTGAAGGGTTCACCATGTCAATTACCAGATCTAAGTCAAAAGAAGTCAAGCAAATAGTGAGAGGCTCGCTTACATTGGTATCTTGAAACATGGGACAGGTTGCCACATAATCAACCCATGGTGGGGTAGGTACCACTTCCATATAAGGAACATTAAGGGATTTCAGATGACTGGTAGTTGAATTAAGATCAATGAATGAAATTTGGTCAATAGTCACAATGTTTCCATTGTCAGGGAAAGACATCACGTGAAAGATTGTCGATACGACAGCTTTCATGGCATAGATATAGTCTCACCCATGGAGCAAATTTAAATCCAAGGGGCCTTGGACTACCATAAAACCAATACAGACAAATTTCTCTTCCGTAGTAATAGGTAACTTAGGAAGGATCCCTAAAGGCTCACTAGCGGTTTTGTTAAAAGCTAACATATTATGGGTAATGGACACAAGCTGAGGGTATAAAATATTGACGGAAGCACCTTCATCTACATTTTTGCAACGTACATTCTTACCATATGATTTCACAATGATTTGGAAAGGGGTGGAAGAAGGAAGACATGGTGCTCACAGTCTACTCTAATCAAAGGAAATAACCTCATTACTTGGAGGGGGTTCAATGGAAACAGGTGAAATTCCCCCATGTGTAGAATAATATGAGGTAATAAGAAGAACCTAATCAGTATGAATTTCATTCTCTACAAAGAGAGTGGGATTGACTGAATATGGCATTAAGTCGACCACTCAATCAACCAAAGGTTCATCAACTCTAGTGATATGTGTTTCACTCTCCAATGGAAGAGTGGGATTGACAGTACTTGGAATTAGATCAATCACTTTGTCAACTAACAGTAGGTTAGAGAAAGTTTATGGTAACTAGTTGGAAGTTGTTTTTGTGAAACAGTAAGTTTTTCCAACAATTTTGAGGCTTCATCCATATGAGGGAAAAGGTGAATCTGATGAATCCCTTTGCATAACCTACAAGGAAACCTAACTTTATCCTTTTTCCTAGGAACTTGACAATCACTGGCTGATGGATCAACGATAACTTGATAATAATTTTCTAACCATACTTCCAAGACCTTAGGAATACCTAGACAATTGATAAGGAAATGGTCACCCTTACAAAGCTTGCAAGGGTATTTGGGCTTGCAATGCGTGTTGGAAGTTTCCTCAATATACATCCATGGTTGGTTGATTGACTTGTTTTTTATCTTGCTTCTTCTTCTTCTTCTTCTTCCCTTTCTTCTTATTCTTAGTCACCTAGTTACTAGCATCAAGGCCTTTACCAAGCGAATAAGAAGAAAGGGAGGAGGAAATTTTGGGTGAAGAAGGTAAAGGGTCATCATGAGGTTGGTGATGTTGAGATGGTGAACTCAGTTGAGGTTAAAAACTTTGTTGAGGTGGAGCAGTTTGGGTATTTGGAACTAAATAAGTTGAAACAACCACACCAGTAAACCATTTGTGAATCTGGGAAGTGACAATGTAACCATATAAGGAGGACCGACATTTGCAAAGTCAGGAAAAAGACTAACATTCCCATTAAAAGATGTTCCTTTATTAGTAACTTTCGGGATTTTTATTACCAATTTAAATAATATTCACAATCCACACCTAAGATATTGTTGTAGATTCTACAACCACCCTCCAAAAATTTTCCTATGCTTCATTTTGGAGCCTCCCTCCTAAATCATGGCAACTTATCTTGCATTGACCCAGGTACTTGTGCTTTGATTGAGCTTTTTCTTTTGCATTTTGGTTTGTGTTTTCTTACATGCTTTATTGTTGCAAGCCGATCCCTTGACTTGGTTTCAACCTGGTTCTAGGCTTGCCTTAGTAAACTTCAAAATCCTTGAGGGCAACCAGCCTTCAGCTCGGGAATTGCACAGTCCAAGCCAGTAGTGAGCCTTAAGCTCCAGAACTACTTAGAACCAACTGAAATCTAGCCTTTAGCTGAGAGATTGCGCAATTCCGAGGAGAACTAGGAAACTCACTGGCTCATTCATCGGGAAATTGTTGAGGGAAAATCTTCTGCGCAATTTCTGGGTTGAGTGGCCTGGAAAATCCCTAGAAAATAGGGATTTATTTTTAGCAGTCTAGAGGTGGCACTTGAGTTATTTTGGAAATTGTTGCCAAGTGTCGCTTTTTCCTAGATTTTTGGCCTTCGCATCATAAACCCTAAATCGACCAAATATATTTAATAGACATCACTAGAGCTCATTTGCATATTCCATCATGGAGCATTGGCATTCCCGAGGAGATCTAGGAACCTTTGGCACATTCGTCGCAGATTTTTTGGGTAAGTCTTGCTTTTCTAATATTTTGCTGCTATTTCTGTCGCTTTTGTTTTTTTGGCTTGTGAGAGAGTTATTTTACACATTTTATTGAACGACCATTGGCATTTTGATTTGTTTTAGCTTGTAGAAGTGTTGTTTTAATTTTTTCATTGCCTTTCCCAAGCGTTGCATGCATCACCCAATTTTTGCACTAACAGTCATCGTTGTAGCGACTCTCTCCAAATGCTTCACTGTTCTTTAGTTTGATTTATTCTTGCACTTGTTTTATTTGCATTCATCATCATTCACTCATATCTGAACCCACCATCACTTCCACCTTCAAATATACTCATTTTCATGCTCCCATTAGGAAAATTTGGGCTTCCTTGGCCTGAATCTTTCTCCTCCCTGGCATGCACTACGCATTTTTGGATCTCAAAGATCTGCCTTGACTCAAGGAATTGTGCAGAGGCTACCAAGGCCTGGCTCCAACTGTGCATTATGCAGTTCTAGGAGCCAGTCCTGAGCCTAGGCCACTGGGATTGCGCAATGTGTAGTCTCACCTAGCCTAAGTTGAACTGCGCATTACGCAATTCTAGTTAGCAACACCTCCCCACTCACAGTTAGGACTACACAATGTGTAGAACCATCTAGCAGTCAGTCACCTCTAAGAGCCCAGATTGCACAATTCTTCCCAGCAATTGCCCAGTTGTTGTTTGGTATGTTCTTGAAGTGATTTTCGTTTCAAACTAACATTCACATGCCATGAGTGTCCTCTCTATCTCCAGGTACAACAGTTGTTGAGCAACTCTCCAATAGTTATAGGTAACATGGCTTCCAAGAGAGTTTCATCAAAGGATATTGTCAGGAGTAGCATTGGGGAAGTAGTTGAGAAGGTGTCAATGAATTTGCCAGTTTATTCAGACACTTAGTTGTTCATTGAGAAGGGCATGAAGTTAACATGGCAGGAAATCAAGGATATATTTGCAGGGGACTTCAAGGAAGATCTAGAGGATCAGAAGGTGTATTTCAATGTCCATCGGTCAGGCTTACATAAGGCTTCATGCAGGTACCCCGCATTCCCATGTGTGGACATTATCCACTGGATTGTCTCACACACACATCCAAAGACTATAAGATTGAGCAGTTCTAGTGGGACACATCTTGCTACCTTCAGGATGGAGAACTATCATTATTTCTATCACATACCTCAGTCGTTGAACTGCATGGATACACTTTTCTATGCCACCCACAGCTATGTGAACACTAGAGACATTATAAAGCACTAGGTGAAAGAATCGTTGAAGTTCAGAGTGACACACAATCATGTTTACAAGACTAAGTCACTTAGAAAGGCCTACTAGCTCTTGAACACCTTTTCAGGCCAATTGTATGGTCAAGAGAGCACTGAGACCTTTCCGGAGAATTGGGTGATTGTGTTGGACTAGTTGATGAATGAAAAAAGGTCATTCAACTGGTCGGATATGTTGGCTCTTCATTTGAAAGTCTATGTGACTAACACCTGGAATCCACCCAAGGATAAGCAAGCGACATTTGACATGTCTGCATATTTACTTGATGCAATATGTGCCCAGCATTAGTTTCCTGGCATGGGTTGGACATGGACATTAACAAAGACTGTCATCAATGTTTATTGCAATTTTCTTTATGATTGTAGCTACCGAGGAGTTATGGCGAAGCTGACTAACCATTTCATTATCCGAGGCTGATCTTTGAGTAGGATCCACCTTGCATGTCCGAAGAAGTGATGGAGGCAATACTTAACATTGCAAAATGGTATGCCTGACCCAATCACACCTTCATCAGGATGTTTGGTAGAAAAAGCCTCCGCATGTTCTACCAAGGTATGCCACGAACAAGTTGATCATGCAATAGGTCGCATATCACATCTCCACAAGATTATCAGCAGGGATGCATAGGAGAAGGAAGGCATTGTAGCTCGCCCTTCCTTTGCGGATCATATTGTTCGAGATTAAGAGCTTGAAGGATGTGAATGTCGAAGCCAAGGAGATAGTGAAGTTTGAGTTCAACACCAAAGGCTTCCATTACAGAACTTTTGAGATCTGAAATGGGCCTCCTAAGAAAAATGGAAAACCAAAATAAATTTTATAAGAACCAATGGGATTCATGATGATGATGTCAACCATGGGGGATGATTCACCATTTTCAGAGTAAAAAAGTAAAAAGATTAAAAAGTAATAAAATAATAAAACTAATTTTTCAAGTCGCATTTTCAACTTATCTCCCTAAGTTCTTACTCAAGTTTTGAGCAGGAGTATTCGTTGGATGCAAAATTTCATTCCTCATCCAATGAGTACCCATGTTGCATACTTTCGATGGACATTTCTACACAAAAAATGAGAAATACGTGAAAAAACGTGATTGCAATCACTTTTTTTCATGTATTTCTCATTTTTCGTGTAGCAATGTCCATCGAAAGTATGCAACATGGGTACTCATTGGATGAGAAATTAAATTTTGCATCCAACAAATAATCCTACTCAAAATTTGAGTAAGACCTTAGGGAGATAAGTTGAAAATACGAGTTGAAAAATAGTTTTTTCTTTTTCCCTCTAAAATTTGATGATATAATCTAATATTATTTTATTATTTCCACTATTATTTCTTAGGAAGCCAAATTTAGACCTCAAAATTCCCCTAATAAATCTATATGGTCCCCACGGTATTTGAAAGAACCACTATGTGAAGGTGTACTATCCATGGATCCACGGGAAATGCCATTGGGTAGAGGAGGACCCTTGGAGGTATTGTTACAACTATTCCAAGCTCAATGAACCATTAGTATAGCCACGACATGGAAATATGTTCTGCAGGCAGCAGCACCACAAGAAGCAACAACAACAACAATAATAATCAGCAAACCAACGAAGGACAAGGGTAAGAGGAATATTACCGAGAACCCAGATGTTGAGCAAAGCTCAAGTTCAAAGAAGATCCTATCACTGAGAAAGCATCTTTGGAAGTGGAGGCAAAGAGGGAGCAGATACAGGATTGGGTGCTTTCTCAACAGATTGAGCAAATGGTTGAAGCAACAGACATGGAGTTGGGACAGGAGCCACAGGACCAAGATATCGACCTCATGCTGAGAGCACCTGAGGTTTCCCCTTAGTCTCCACCACCTCCAGTATCAGAACAAGTCCCAAGCGACTAAGGAGAGGTTGTGCTCCTTGATGATGATCTGGTGATGGATGTGTACAATCTATCATTTGACGAGTTGCAATAGAATATTGTACAGGCGCAGAGAAAGCATTTCTTTGATGATCACATGCCACCTACATTTATGAAGGAAAGGATGATAGTGTCAGATGTCAAAAAACATCTAGTCACCATGGTCGATACCAAAATGGCTTATGCAGGAACCACGAGCTCAAAGGTCAAGTTTTGATTAGCAGAGAATGAACATGTAGCAAAGAACTTGCAAGCAGTCAGGCAGAAGGCAGAACAATCTGCAAGATCTATAATGGAAGAGATGAGGAAAGTGATACTTGATGAAGTATCAACTCTTGATGGCACCATGTGAAAACTCTATGACGAATTTGCCACTGTGCATAAGGCGGTTGTCCATCTATATGGCTTTTAGCAATGGAGCAGAAAGGTTGTCCAAACTCTCAAGGACATACATGTTGTTATCGTCCATGTGCGGGAATAGAAAATGAGCTACAAGGGAGCCCCACTTTACTTGCATAAGATGATGAAGCCGCAGGCAGAGCCAAAAAAAGCACGGATCTGGATGTTGATCCAGAACTATGAGAAGCTCACCCCGTTCGTCACCAACATACAGGATTCATATGCACGATTGTATAAGATTCTAGAGGTCATGGTAAGAATGCACAGGATCCCATCAATCGGTTCCCTCACCAAAGCTAACAAGAAGAGCCAAGTCCGGCTAGAGGTCGACAAGTGCATGGAGTAGCTAAAGTGAGAGGCCACCAATGACGACTTGGAGCTGAGCACAGAAAACATGCAGAAGTACATTGGTGGTCCTGTTCAAGGGTGATTTTAGGGGTGAATGTTCGCCCTTTGGCGAAATTAAGGGGTTTTAAATTTTTAGTGGGCGAATATTTTGTATCATAGTACATTTTTACAAATCACCTCAAATAGCCCGCCTTATTTTAAGGGAGAGGGTAAAAAAGGTAAATTTAGCCCTTGAAATTAGGAGTTACAACCTTCCATTCGCCCATTTTCAAGAATAGGTTTTATTTAAGTGAATCATATAGGCCAAAGGCCCAAATACCATATTTATAAAAGAGGTATGGTAAATTAATAAAAATATAAATAAATGAGAGGTATGGTAAATAAATCAAGCATAATTAATAAAAATATAAATAAATGAGAGGTATGGTAAATAAATAAAGCATTTTTTATATTTACTCCATAAGTCACCTTATATACATGCAAGGGTGTAAACAAATAAAAATATAAGTAAAGT
>APFE030160765.1:122666-133642 GCA_000404065.3 Pinus taeda
TGGTCTTGTTATAGTCAAGACCATGTTGCACATGCTTCAGGATGAGTTGGACAAGGGTTCCAAGACCATATACCTAAAAGCTATGGAGGCAAGAGTTCGTTATCATAAATATGTTATCAAGCAGTTTGGTGACACCATAGCACAGTACCAAGCTTGGTATCAGTACGTCACCGAGAATCATCAAGTGGAGGTTGTCGATTTGGTCTTTCCCCAAACTTCTAAGTCAGTGTTTTGTCTTGTTAGGTTGTTTCTAGCATATTTTGTCTCACATGGGTACATGTGGAAAATGTACATTATTTTTAAATATATTGTAAGTGAAATTCTGAGTGTCATTAGTGGAATATGAATAGTCACTATGTAATGTAATAATTTATTGATAAAGAAGTTGAAGAGTCATGAGGGTAGTCAAAGAGTCACAAAGGGGAATGTCGAGGGTCACCCCACCCTTTGTTATAAATAGAACCTCATAACTCATAGAGCAGGCTTTTGGGAGCCAAGATTTTGGCTATGCTTAGGCTTAGAGAAGGCTTGGGAGTATTGTGACGAGCCTTGGCTCCTCCATGACATAGAGCGAGTATACTTCTTTGGAGGAGTAGGTGTTCTTAATTGTAATGTTCCACTATTGGGGCTAGTGCCTATCAATGGTATATGTGTGGATGGAACTTTCTCTTATAATAATAATAACTAATCCAGCACACTTTCATGCATATTTTGTTATTGTAGTTGGACTATTCTGGTTGCTTTAGCAATGTATGTTGTTTAACTTACACATTTTCTTATGAACTACTTTGTATGCAATTGTATGAATCATGTTGAATGCGTGTTGTTGGATTAACCCGTTACCTTTTTTTGTGGACTATTCTACATTTCAGTGTGTGAGGTCATTACGTTCGTGTGTTTCTTTCAGGCTGTGTACTATTACAGACTTCTAAGGGACATACTTCATTTTCCCCATTCTGTGTTAGAAACCCCATGCATCTCACTTGACTCGTTGCAAGGTCACACACTTTCTTTCGAACAAAGTCATCATACTTATCTATGTGCGCTACCACGGTTAAGGCACTACATTACCACCCACTATTGAGACTCCTACGTCTAAGGTCTAGTTTGGGACTTCTTACTGGGGAGATCCCCTTGAATGTTGGCACGTCAAACACCATCAACAGGTCTGTAAAAAGTAAAAACATGCAAATAACATATGCTAGTAAATCTAAGGATTCAAACCATGCAAACAAAATTTTCACAGTGAAATCGCTAGTTGGTGATGAAATCCAATGTCACAAAGATAACTATGAAAAGTGGATAAATATAGAGTGGGCGAAACCAGTTATGCTGACAACCTGCTTAATGCACACGATCTGGTGCAAGTAACTTCACTTATGCCATATTAAGTGAAGCATACCCTTCAAAACAATCCAAGTGAGTCTAGCAAACATTTGTTCTAGGTACAGCAGCGACTTCCCCTCCATCGTTACCTTGGGTAATAGCCCTAATATTATTGTTTCTAAGATTACCACTTAAGGCAATTTAACCTAGGGGGACAGTTGCAGATCAGACATAAATGCAAGGGCAGAGTAACAAAGCTCAATCCCCTTGAAATTTCCTCAACATGGTTAATCTGAGGTTGACTTCCAAGTGACTCCCAAGTACCTTTCAGTACCATTTTTAATACATGTAAATCACTCTACCGTAGCCAATGAAATGGGTTCGATCACTCCATTGGGTCTGATATGATCTAGTGCTTAACTCCTTTATAAGGGGATCTTCCCAAATCCAAACTACAATAAATGGATTTACTCCCTAATGCAAGATGCTAGTGTTTGTTTGCATCTTTGAAAAGTTAACTCACTTCCCTATTCCAAAGCCCTTCAACCTAATCTAATGTAGGTGGAAAGAGCCCTAAAATAATAAAAATTTCTAAATGATTTTATTAGCGTTGTTTTTTAAAAGATGTTACTTACTTAATGGGTAAATGAGTGTGAAACTAATTTTGTTATGACTTGACTCAAAACTTTAATGCAATCGAACACGATATTGTGATCGTTTCATTTTGATGACCTGTAACTAAAGTAAGGAAAGAGACTTCATTTACTTTTAAATAATATAAGAATCAATATATTATTTTCAAGATACAAATCAGAGAGAATGCAGAATACATGATTCTTGGCCCTTTTTGAAAAAATGCAACCTAATTTCCTCAAAATCTAAGTTACAAAAGGCAAAATTTTAGTCTTAACAATTTCTTGCATACCCAAAAACAAACAATGAATTCTTCCTTCAGCAGACGCAAGCCATAATTTCAACTTGATGTAATGAGCTACAAATCATTGTGATCTGAATTGGAATAGATTAGTAATGCTATGATAATTCCCCATTCAAAAATAAACCCAAGATGCTTATCATTTTCTTTTCAAGTGCTTAAGGATTCAAAAACTTTTGCGATTAATAGATTCCTGTGAGAGTTTCTTATGTAAATGTTATAAATAATTTAACATAAAAACTTACGCTGAACAACAACAATATAACAGCAAAGAACATCAAAATATAACACACAACAAGCACATGATAGAGGAGTTCACCCCTCTTGGGCTACGTCTCCTTGGTCCAGCTTCCAATGGCTTGGGCCTCTCTATTATGCTCAAATTACATCAAAAGTGTGTTTACAATGATCAGATGCCTCTGAAAGCTGTCTCAATGAGTTTAAAAGACTCAAAAATGGCTATCTAGCCTCTTTTTGCATCCAATTTGGATAAGAACTGAAGAAGTTATGACTTCTCCCAATTTCTCCACTAATTGTTCCACAAAATGCTCCAAAACCGGTAGAAATCTACAAATTAGCCACAAAATCCGCTAACCAGGCAATAATTTCGCTGCACCGCGAGCCACATCCTGTCGGTCTTATTGCAGATCACAATCGATGGGTTTCGGCAGGCAGAATGTCTTGTTTACTTAGCAAAATGCTACGATTTCCATATCGCGGACCCGCGAGAGTTTTAAACTCTGACATATAATATTATCGCGTCCGGGGTCTTTCACTTTCGGGACTTAACTTATGCTGGGGCCGATTCCTGTAATTGTGATATGAGATCGCATCGCTAACCTTGTCAAGGCCAGGGCAGATACCTATTCTTTGATCCCTTTCACCGATTGCGATTACGATTTGATCACATCACAAACCAACCTATCGAGGGTTGATTTGAAATACCTTTTCCACCTACCATTGCGATATGCAATTTGCGATGGCTAATAACGGGTTGCCACTTGGAACCTCCTTATTGGCTTAAGACCTTGCCACATCATCCCAATCCTACCGTGTAGGCAAGTCAAACCTAAACTTTGACTTGCTCTAACTTCTACATAGGAACTCGAATTTGAGTGATGTTCATACCATTTAATTGAGAATTATGAGATCTTCAATCTGAAGTTGGGTGTGACAGATTCTGACACTTTGATTTTTTAGCATAATTCTGAGCACCTGGTCACTCCTCCCCACTGGAAGCCTTTTGGACCCCACAAGGATCATTTTCAGTTATTGAATAGATGAGGGTATTGTTCCCTCACCTTCCTCGCTTCACTCCATTTGGCCTTTGATGGATGTGTACAATTGAGACCCACCCGAAGATAATCAGTATTTCCTTTTTTATTTTTCCTTGTCCTTCTGTCAAGTATAGTGTCATGTTAAAGCATATCAAGGTATTCTGGAGAAAATTCTTCAATAGATGGAATTTGAACATTCTCTCCTTAATATTCAATCAAAGGAGGTTCATACAATCTCAAATTTTCAACATTAACAATGGAATAGATTTTCATATATGAAGGCAAATCAAGCCTGAAAGCATTATTACCAATCTTTTCCAGAATTTTAAATTGACCATAACGAATTAGTTTTATCTTTTTACCTTCACCTTTAAGCCTTTTCTTGCTAATGTATAGCCAAACTTCATCACCTACTTTAAATTGATGATCCACACGATGCTTATCATGCCTTGCCTTATAATTGCCTTAACTCTTTTCTAGTTGTTCTTGAACTATTTGGTGAATCAACTGAATTTGCTCAATGAATTTCTTTGCTCTGTCTGTGTCACTCTGTCCATATCAGCTACGTCTTTCTCAAAGATGAAATCCAAAGGCGATTTAGGCTTACAACCGAGCAAAACACTCTTCTACTCTAACTTCGCCTTTTGAGGCATGTCTTGATGATCCAAGAAGAGGAAAATTGATTAATTTCAGAGTAAAACCAACCAGGAATGAAGTTGTGCGTAGTGAATATAAGCTGCTAGTTCAATCATCTTAATAATGGTAGTTGTTTCGCAAGCTCTTCTACAACACCCTACAGCCTTCAACACATAAAAACAGACGACAGGGCTTCCCAATACAATCCCTAAGATATCCAATGGCACAACATCTAATTCAACTTCATCAATGAAATTAGCGGTGATTTCAAACCTGAAAATACATTTCTGTGTGACCTGTAAATTACCATCCTTGGTTATCCATCCCAATGGATACGGTTTGTGATGGGGCACAGTTTCTAGATTTAATTTCTTGACTAAATCCGCAGAAATTAGGTTGGCCTGAGATCCACTGTTAAACAATGTATCGATTTTTGTATGCTTGGAAATAACTCGGAAATGGAACAGCTCAATTCGGTTTTCCTCATTTGAAACATTGTGAGAGTTATTTGTTGCGTTGGTACTTGCTACGACTGCCTCTTTGCTGACCTATTTGCTTTCTTTTGCCACGGATTTTCCTTTGGTGATTGTGGCTGCAATTTTTGTTTCATCCCCTGAGTCTGAACCCAAATCTTGTTGTACAGTAGCATTGGTCTTCTATTTCCCTTTATTGTTGAATTTCTTCGGTCATAATTCTGGATGAAGCTTCCAGCAATGTGCTTCATCATGTCCTTCCTTGGAACAATTCTTGCACATGGGTCTCTCCCCTTCTTTCTTAACAGAAGAATTTCTCTTCTGCTTTCCTTTAAAATTCTTCCCTTTTTCAAAACTATGAAATGGCTTCTTCTTACCTTCTTCCTGTATATTTTTCCCTCTTGCTTCGAGGTGTGTAGCTTGAACATAGACCTCATCAAGATTCGTGGGACTGAACATAAGAATGGTATGTCGAAGATAGCTATGCAACCCTCCTATGTATTTCAGCAAGGTATCTTGTGACTGTAAGTCTACTCCTAGCATAAGAGCTCTTTTCCTAAACTCTTGATTATATTCTTGCACATTTTGACCTTTCAACTGTCTAAAATTTTGCCAATTCATAATGGATTTTTTCATATGAGCTAAAAAGTAGAACTGTCTTTTAATAGCAGTAATGAAATCAGACCAAGTAATAGAGATCTTACCATGTTTCTTGATCTCGTCTTGAGTCCTTGCTTCCCATCATACAAGTGTTGCACCCTCCATTCTTAATGAAGCCAATTGAATCTTGATATCATCCTCTTGAAGGTTTTGAATTCTACAATACACCTCCAACTAACGAATCCAGTTATCCAGCTTCTTTGCATTAACTTCTTCATTGTACATAGGCAACTCGAATTTAACATCAAGCTTCAGAAAAGGTGATTTACCAACCCCTTTTGAAGAATGATGATGAGTACGAGTAACGATGGTATTGGTGGAAGAGTTTGAAGATGCATTCGAAGAAGAAGATGAAGAAGATGGTGGAGATGGTGGAGGTTTGCCTCCATTCCCATTATTTCCTTCTCCTTTATTTTCTTTCCCATTACCTTCTCCTGAAGAGCCTTCTCCATTGGGAGGCTTGGAACTTTCTCCTTGTAGTTTTTTATTCCTCTCTTCATAAAGGACCTTAACCATCTCTGTTATATCAAAGAAAAACTTTCTGAAGGCCTTCTCACCTTCTATCATGATAGGTTCTCCTTCGTGAGACATGGTCTCTGAAGACTCAACTACAACTTGAGGTTGTACTAGTGTTGGAATCTCAATTGCAACTTCTGCAACTTGAGGCTGAAGTAGTGTAGAAGACTTTGGCAACCTTTCTCTTCTTCCCTTTGACCCAATTTCAGGGCTTTCAACCTTGTGAGCATGACATAAACTTGCAAAAAATTAAATCCCTCTTTCACAAAGAAAATCTAGTAAGCAAAACCACTGCTCTGATACCAACTTGATCTAAATTGGAGTAGATTAGTAATTCTATGCTAATTCCCCATTCATAAATAAACCCAAGATGCTTATCATTTGCTTTTCAAGTTCTTAAGGATTCAAAAACTTTTGCAATTAACAGATTCCCATGAGAGTTTCTTATGTAAATGTTATAAAAAGTTTAACATAAAAACTTATGCTGAACAATAGTAATATAACAGCAAAGAACATCAAAAATACAACACACAACAAGCACATGATAAAGGAGTTCACCCCTCCTGGGCTACATCTCCTTGGTCCAGCTTCCAATGGCTTGGGCCTCTCTATTATGCTCAAAATACATCAAAAGTGTGTTTGCAATGCTCATATGCCTCTAAAACCTGTCTCAATGAGTTCAGAAGACTAAAAAATGGCTATTTAGCCTCTTTTTGCATCCAATTTGGATAAGAACTGAAGAAGTTATGACTTCTCCCAATTTCTCCACTAATTGTTCTACAAAATGCTCCAAAACCGGCAAAAAACTACAAATTAGCCACAAAATTCGCTAACCGGACAATAATTTCACTGCACTGCGGACCATATCCTGGCGGCCTTATCGCAAATCGCAATCGGTGGGTTTTAGCGGGCGGAATGTCTTGTTTACCTGGCAAAATATTGCGATTGCAATATCGCGAACCCACAGAGCTTTAAACTGTGGCATATAATGTTATCGTGTCTGGGTCTTTCATATTCGGGACTTAACTTGCGTCAGGGGTGATTCTTGTTACTTTTGCGATTGCGATATGCGATTGTGTTGCTAACCTTGTTGGGGCTAGGGCGATACCTATTCTTTGATCCCTTTCACCGATTGTGATTGTGATTTGATCGCATCACAACCCAACCTACCGAGGGTTGATTTGAAACACCTTGTCCACCTACTACCGTGATATGCCATTTGAAATGGCCAACGGCGGGCTTCCACTTGGCGCCTCCTTATTGGTTGAATACCTTGCCACATCATCTCAATCCTGCCTTATAGGCAAGTCAAACCTAAACTTTGACTTGCTCTAACTTCTACATACAAACTCAGATTTGAGTGTCGCTCACACCATTGGATTGAGAATGACGAGCTCTTTAATCTGAAGTTGAGTTTGACAAGATTCTGACGCTTTTATTTTTTAGCATAATTCTGAGCACCTAATCACATTGTAAGCAAAAGATTGTGTTGTCTTATAGAGAGAAATCATCAGTATTCACTTCGATAAAAACAACAAACTCCAAATCACAAGTGTTGCCTTGAAAAACCCTAACTTGTCCTAATATTAACAATTCTTTGCAATTATGAAAACAAAGTACTTAATCTGATATTTTGACAAATAAAAGGATATACTCAAACTATCTTAGCAATGACCGATCCTTTTTTTAATTAATTGGCAATTCACCAGATCAAACCTTGAATCCTCATTTGCAAATATAAATAATTCTTCAAGAAGGCAAATCAAAACATTGAATCAAAATAGAGAGGACATTTACATAACGTAAACAGGTCTAACTAAACACAGCAATCAAAAGTTCATGGACTCGACAATTGGAAAACTTAAATTTTCAAAAATTTCCAACATGTGCGCAGGCAATCAGTATGATTCAATGCACATACGCATTGTTTCTAAAGGTGTAGTCCGCAGATATACGCTCTGTGGCTAAAGATAAAATGCGCACTTTGGGAAAATTTTAGAAAAATAAAAATAAAACCAAACAAATCACAAAATCTAAACTTTTGATATCTTTTAGACACTCGGGCAAGGTTATGAGAAAAGGTTCAAAAGTCAAAACAAGGAAATGATGAAGAATGAGACATCCCCAGTATGGTCGCCAATTTGTTAGGCGGACTAATCCTTCTTGCGAACAAGATGGATCTCCCTAGATTTCAAACAAAACCTAGTAACAAACATAAAAAGAATTGTTATCTTTCCTTAGCTTATGATTGAAACATGAAACTTTTAGTATGTGAAGAATCACTTACCTATTAGCGAAGTTCTTGTTGAAGTCCTTTCAGTGCTTTCCATAGCCAGCTTTTCCTCAATGCCTCAGAGGCTTTCCCAATGCTTTCCACAGCTTCTCCATGATGCTCCAAAAGAGATATGCATAAACAAAAACATTCAAAGGGATCAAAGCATATCGAATATAAAATCAAAGGTAAATGAAGTTCTTAACTTAACATACGTCATATAGTTGAATCAATAATCAGTTATAAACCATGTGAGTGATCAAGGAATCTCACATATAATATCAAAATAGACACAATTAGGAAAGAAACATTGTTTTGTATTGAATTCAAAGGAAAGCAAGCTTATAACATGGTTACCTTGATGTCACAAGCCTCTTCCCATGATCTTCAACCTTCTCCTTAGATGACAAGCCTTCTAGCCCTATTTCAACAGCATAAGCCTACCTTCAGTGGTCCTCCCCAAGCCTCTAGTCTGTGTTTGATTTATAGGCCAAGAGGATGAGGTTTGAGATCCTCTTCCTAGGGGGTGAGATCCTCAAAAGGTGGGATTAGGGATCCACTAAGAGAGGGAATCAGCTCCATGAAGAGAGGGATTAGGCTTGAGTAAGCATCAACTCGAAGCTTTTAGTTGGGAAAGATTCGCCCAACAACGATTCTAGAATTTACTTTTTTATTTCTACCTTTGTTGAGTCATGTGTGCAACCCACAATGGAAGACAAAGTGCACTTTTGCGCTAACTTTAATGGTAAATACTGCATATATGCAAAAACTGGATAGGGAACTGCGCAGGTACTCAAAAATAGGTTTGTGGCCCTTGTAATCCAGAAATTTCATTCTCTTTGGGATTGTTTATCTTTTAGCCTTGCAGGGGAATTCTTTGGAACACTTTGATGGATAGTGAAAGATCCAGATTGACGGTCATTTGCCTAATGGTGACAAAATTATGTGCAACACTTCCCCCTGCACATCTCATCCTTTTCCTCCCTAAACCCCTCTACCTCTCTTTCAATCCCTCCCAAATCCTCTTCACCCTCCACTATCTACATTGATGGTAGCGTCTCTCCTGCTCGCGATCTAAAGGACACATCTTCTCATCCAATGGATGTGCAATATTCAGGAGAGAAAACCTCTCCTCCCTACCCTAGTTCTTATAGATACTATATTGTTGAACAGAAGTCGGACGTCAAGGCTACAGGTCCTTTTATAAGCAAGCGCGAGCACCTATAGAAAGTCACCATTCCTCCTGGCCGGCACAGTATTAGTACAAAGTAACCAGGTTCTATCTGATAATGATTTTGCAGTTTTCATGTTTAATGGCCAATATCATTGGCTCTTTTTGTCAAATTGAAATTATCAGAAAGATAGCAATGGCTCATCTTCAATGGCCTTGCACTATCCACTAGCCTTGGTTGTATCTAATTGTTAGAATTATGTTGTCTCACACTCTTATGGGCTACTCATCTGGTTTGTCGATTTTGGGGCAGATGCTAGCCCTCTACAATCGTTTTTGGTCCCTCCAGGGAATGCTTCTCCATGCTCATATGATTGTACTATATGTAAGTTTTTTTTTGTTAATATAATGTAAATTTTTTGCCGACAAAAAAAATATATTAATATTTACTAAATTACACTTAATAATTGCTTATGCAATCTAACACTTAATATTATATTAATAACATTTGATATTATTATATATTATATTATTGGTAATAATATAATAAACTATAATACTAATACTAAGATTACATTATAACTTTCATTAACCCATTTTAGTCTTTACTTTAGGGCACATGTAATTACCAGCCTAATCCATCGATGGGTTAAGATGGATCTTTATTTGTAATACATGTGTCTAAAATGGAGACTAAAATGGTAATGAAGGTTGTATTCTGACCTTGATAATAATATGAAACTATAGCAATAATATTATTACTATATAACATTAATATGATTAATATTAATATTAAATAAATTTTAATACTATTAATAAATATAATATTTAATATTAATATTTTTTTTGTAAGCACATGTATTCGCATTATATTAACATTAAAAAATTTATAGTGTATAGTCTAGAGAACATGGGGGATTGAGCCCTTCACCCATTAGAAAACTTTGCCTTTGAGCGGGGAAACTAGAGATTAAGTTGCAAAGTAACCTATGCCCCTTGAAGGGGAAACCAAAGGCAGAAACTTGAAGAAAAAAATTGAAACAAGTCATCAAAATAATCAAAATTTCAAATTTTTCCAAACTATAAACTAGGTGGTGTTGGGCCATCTACTAACTAGCCAAAACGGAGGCGCTGAGAGGCCAATATTGACCAACCTGGTATGAGCCATGAAGCTTGAGAATTTAACGAGAACCTATAGAAAAGTCAACCTTCAGGAGTTGAACTGGAGTCGCACTGGAGCACCTTCCTCCGTTGCCCACGTCACCTGGAATCTCCTCAAGAATGTAGCAATTATAGGGATTGGGGCGGAGAGGAGAGGTTGACGAAAGCGAAGCTAGGTCTAATTCTTTACGAATAGGAGAGGGTCGATGAGAAGGGGCCATGAAAATTTTGGGAGAGGTCTAGCGCATGGGCGGAAAATTGGAAGGCGAGGGAGTTGGGGTGGAAGGGGACTGGATATTGGGAGGGAAAACAATATCTAGGTTGTGGACTAGCCTTTTGAGAGAGGAGAGAGGAGGCATGATTGTGGTAAGTTGAGAGCTCTCTTATTTAACATGTGGCCTTGACCGCTCCTTCTTGTGCTCCTTGAGCTAACGAGCTAAGAGATTTTGGAGAGCTTAAAGAGTGGCCTACCACAACAAGTTTTTCCTCCTCAAACTCGAGCACCTAGCGTCTAATATGAAGTGAGAATATTTAATATTAATATTATACT
>APFE030160780.1:0-12183 GCA_000404065.3 Pinus taeda
CCAACATCAATGGGATACTCCCTCTTTTGGATGGGGTAGCTCCGCTCTTGATGGGATAAGTTCCTCTATCATAGGGATGCATGAACCATCTGGAGGCGCTCAATACACGTCAAACACTCTTCTAGAAGGCTCTAGAAGTGACCACAAGTAACTTTTTAAAGATGAAACTCGCGCCTTTTGACCTTTCCAGGGTACGCACCCATCCTTTGGCTTACAGAGCGTACAAGTACGTAGGTACAGTGTGTTTGGGATGCGTACACGCAGGCAAGGTAGAGAGAACCTGCGTACCTAGAGATAAACATGTTTTTAAGTGACTTTCTCTCTTTTTGAAGTTTAACATGAAGAGCATAGGTATGAGGCTTGACAAGGAGGATAATATGACTATTGATGGAGCCATATTAACTGCAGATAGTCATGGTGACAAATTTCAGTGTAACAGGTTGCCCCCATGAAGAGGCTGAATTATAAGGCGTTCAACTATCTTTTCTATCTTTTTGTGAGCTAGTTTCATAACACAATGTATCCACTTAACACTGGATTACCTCCATATGGAGAACAATATGCCCAATTTTCTTATTCTCCATACTCTAGGGGGCCACCATATGGAAGTATACCATCATATTTAGGTCCAACTTATTCTAGAATGGATGTTTGTCAATGGTAGCCTACAATGCATGTTCAGCCAAGGCTTGTGTATTCATCACAACCAGTACAACCTGTTTCATCCATACCTACTACGCTTGTCATTATGACTCTACCACAGTCGCAAGCTCAGTTGATTGTATCTCAACCTTTGCAAGCTGGTCCTTCAACCTCTTACCCTCAAGTTTCAGATCTACAGACTCAGTCTTCTCAGGCCATTTTACAACAACCATTTGTGTCTGAAATCCAACAACCTCAGGCCAGTTTACCATTAACTAGGATGAATCAGACTTATACTAGTAAAATTTATCCACAACTTGGTCAAACTTAAATTGGTGGGCAACAATTATTGTATCAACAGCCGTGGCAACGACAATACCAACAACAATTCCAACAGTACCAAACTTATCCTGGACATGGTCAACAAGTCTATGCTAGTTTGGTCAACATCAAGCTTACCCAGGTTCTAGTCAACAAGCCTATGTTGGTTTTGGTCAACAACAAATTTATCCTGGTTCCCAACAACAATCTTATACTGGATATGCTCAATAAACCTACCCCTATCAAGGTTACCAGTAGTAGATTCCTTATGCTGGTATGCAAAGGCCTATTGCCTAGGAAATTCCATCTTACCCTGGTTACACTCAACCCGACCTAAACTGACATTTGTCTTTTGTTGCAACACTTGAATTACTTGATTTAAATCAGCTTATCAATGATCCCATTCTTTATTCAGCTTGGTGGCCGGTGATTCCACACAAATTGCCTTCTAATATTCCTAAGTTCAATGGAAACCCTAGAGAAGATCCATCCAATCACATTATGACTTTTCATTTATGGTGTTCATCCAACTCCCTAAATGGTGATTCAGTAAGACTACATCTTTTCTAGTGAACACTCACTGGTTCGACTACAAAGTGGTATATTGAATTACCACGAGCTTCATTTGACAACTTCACAACCTTAGCCACTACATTTTTAACCCATTTCTAGTTACCCATCAGATATGAATATGGAACGGAATTGTTGACCAACTTTAAACAGACCACTGCTACTCACATTTATGATCATATTCATGAGTGGCATCGTCGTCGTCGAATGGTCAAAACTTTTGTTCCTGATCAACTTTTAGCCGAATGGTTTATTAAATCCTTATTTCCATCTATCACCAAGGATGTGGCTAAAGGAGGAGTTATTACTGAAGGACAAGTAATTGCTCGTGCCCAATACTTAGAATTGATTTACACCCAATCTAGCACGCTCTATGATAAGATTCCAAATGCACCTAGACTAGCTTTTACTATTCCACCACCTCCATCCAGTAAGGACTCTCATGCCGGTGATGGTGTGATAGGTTCTTCAAGCACTCAAACAATAAGTAGACCATCTAGTCAAACATTTGCTATTTCAAATCAAACCTCTAATACACCTGATAATACACTTTCTTCCGAAATAAATGTCGTGTCATATGACAAAGGTAAAAATGAAAAGTAACATGGAAGCAAGAAAAAGGGGAAAACCAAAAAGAAACAAAATTCTGCCCCTCAAGAGAAATCATCTGATTCCTCTTATTTGGCTAGGAATCCTCATTACCCATGTTTAATTTGTAATGAGGAGCACTTTACACGAGACTGTCCTCACTGCTTTGGAGTCTCAAAACTTCTTAAGAATTCTAGTACATCCGCTGTGTTGACAGACCCTTTTCAAAACCCAGTGACTCATTTGGTTGCTACAAATCATTCTTCCACTTCACAAGTGCTTATGCTATCCACCAGTAATCCTAAGACTAATTTTTTGGTGACTACACGAGGTAAAGATTACAATAATCCACCATCGTCTTTGAATAATCATGCTATAGATCAACCTAATACTTTGACTTCGACTTCTTCTGACTCCATTCCACCACCCATTTTACCTAAGTTAATAATAAAACCACCTAAGGGAGTTGTTCATAAATCTACATTTAACCCTCTGCTATGTTGACTCTTGAGGTGCTTCAAAATTATCCCTCCCAAAAGCATGCTTTATTATCAACAATTGGTGGAATTGATCCAACGGATTACAATCTCGTAGCTTGTAACCATGCGGGTTATACACCATAATTACCAGCATAATTAACATTCTTGATCCAAGTAAATGCTTTGAATCACCTCATTCACCGAACCATTGTTGACGAAGGTGCATCTACTTGTATCATGTAAATGAATTCCTAGAAAACACTTGGCTCACCGCCTTTGTCAAGATCATCTACGACGTTAAAATATTTTGACGGTCACACTTATACACCTTGTGTAATATTTTAAGTAACCTACAGATAAAACTAGGGGGGAAATTGTAACTGTTGAAGTTGAGGTCGTTGACGGACCCTTGACTACAATATGTTACTAGGAAGACCGTGGGTTTACGCTATGGCTGTTGTGGTTTCAACATACTTTCGTATGATTGCTTTCCCTCATAAAGGCAAAATCATAGTAATTGATCAACTTGCCTTCTTCGCCTCTAGTTCACAGGCAACTAGAAGTGTTCTGTTAGTTCACGGACCTACGCTATCTCTTCAGAACATTGGAGTAGGTCTCTTCAAATATTCTTCCCTAATGGACACCTTTTCACTATGATCACCATCACAAATGATAGAAGTTGCAAAAGTTGAGACCTGTAACATGACATCTTCCACTTCATCTAACTCATGGAAGATTTCCAATAATTCTGAAGTTGATATGCGTAATGAAACCATGCCGCTAAGCCCAATTGAACTCACATAGCAATCAATATTTTTGGCTTGTGCAACAAATCCAAATCCATCATCACCGATTGTATGGGTTGATTGTTCGTTAGAATATGGTACTTCCTCTGATCCTTTTGACGTACATTTTCTACTGATGAAGGAATCATCCAATCAATGATGACAGAAAAAGAACCGTGGACAGATTATCATCATTGATCCCATCTTCCAGATCACAAAGAAGATATTCCAAATGAACTAAATCGCCCTTCAATTGTTCATTTATTTTCAAATTTTGTATTTATAGACACAATTGATTTCTAACGAAACTTATCGAATGTCAAAGAAACCATTTCTATCGATATTTCGACCAAACTTGGAATTATAGAAAACATCCATGTTGGCAAATCTTGTTCTTGATCGAAACTCGAAACTTACCGTGCTCTTTTTTGTGAATTCCATGATATATTTGCTTTGTCATACGAGGAAATGCCAAGTATTGATTCTAGTATAGTTTAACATGAGATTAAAATGTATCCTGATGTCAAGCTGGTACAACAATGCCTCCATCTTGTTAATCTGAAGAAGGTTGTTGCCATAAAAGCAGAAGTTGAAAAATTTTTGCATGTTAGTTTCATATACCCCATTCGTCTTACCAATTGGGTTTCCAATATTGTTCCTGTCATGAAAAAACAAGGAACAATACGAGTGTGTGCTGATTATAGGGATGTTAATCATGCTTGTCCAAAAGATGACCATCCCACTCCCTTTATCAACAAGATAATTGATGAATGTGCCAGATGTGAAATATTTTCATTTATGGATGGCTTTTCCGGCTATAATCAGATCAATATCTGCCCAGAAGACCAATCTAAAACTGCCTTTAGTTGTCCCTAGGGCACATTTGCATATAGGAAACTCCCTTTTGGTTTGAAGAACATTGGGACAAATTTTTAGAGGGCAATGAATTATGCCTTCCACGACATCAAACACATCATTCAACCCTATCTAGATGACTTACCTGCTCATTCACGGAAATGGGCTGATCACCCGCAACATTTGAGAGCCATCTTTTTACAGTGCCGACACTACAAAATTCGACTCAATCCACATAAATGTGTGTTTGTGTTGGTTCTAGTCATTTGTTCGGTTTCGTAGTGTCCAAAGAAGGAATTCGATTGTACAGATATTTCACCATTATATCTTACTCCGAAATACCATTGTCATTTCAGATTGCAACCCTATTACATACATCTTGTCACATCAATTGTTGGGGGGAAAATATTCCAAATGGATCGTCATTTTGCAGGAATTTGATTTGGAATTCATCAAATCCAAGTCAAAGAAATGTCTAGTTTTTGCCAAACTTCTTTGCAACCTTCCCTCTATCACCATGGACTCAACAATGGAACCATGAATTCCAGATGATCTTGTCATCTGACCCTTGGTATGGAGATATATTGATCTATCTCCAAACCCAAACTTTTCGGTCCGATACCTCTTGCTTGCAATAACGACGTATTCGATATCAAGCCAAAGATTATCTGATAATTGGCGACACCCTTTTCCGTCGCGGTATTGATGTGATTTTTCGTAGGTGCCTCACACATGAGGAAGCCAAGAAAGTTCTAAATGATTTCCATTCTGGTGCTTGTGGTGGACATTTATCTAGTTATGCTACCACATAGAAAATTCTCTGTGTTGGTTACTTCTGGCCTTCCATATTTAACGATTGCATTACTGTTGTCAGAAGTTGTCATGCATGCTAGATTTTTGACCGTAAAACTTGATTACCACATGCACCATTGCATCTTGTCCTCACTGTTGGACCATTTGCAAAATGGGGCATTGATTTCATGACATGTAACCCTCACTCGGCTGAGGGGAATGGGTATATTATTGTCATTGTTGACTATTTTATGAAATTGGCTGAGGTGATTCCTACATTAAACGATAGTGGTGAGATAGCTGCACTTTTTTTCTTCAACTATGTGGTTGCACAATTTGGTGTACCACAAGGTGTAGTTACAGATCATGGTTCGCATTTTCACATCAAATGATGACTGAATTAACTACCAAGTTAGGACTCTCACATGATATTTATATTCCTTATTATCCACAGTCTAATGGACAAGTTGAAGCCATCAACAAAGTCCTTAAGTGAATGCTTCAACGAATGATAGGAGTTCACAAATGAAATAGGCATTTGATCCTGTACTAAGCTTTGTGGGCTTACCAAACCTTGGTAAGAAACACAACTGGATTCACACCTTTCCAATTGGTGTATGATCTTGAGGAAATCTTGCCAATACGTGAGATTTCATCACTAAAACTCACAATTGACTTGTTACCTGACACTTATGATGAGGAAGCATGTTTCTTAGAACTCATCCATCTAGATGAAACACGTTGTGAAGCCGCATTGGCCAACAAAGCACATAAGAAATGAATTAAGGCACAATATGACCACAATGTCAAGCGTCGCATATTCTTAGAAGGAGACCTGGTCTTGCTCTATGATCAGGAAGCCAATAAATTAGGAACAGGAAAATTTGAACCACTATGGATGGGCCCCTACAGTGTCAAGCGTGTTTTGGCAAAAGTTGCTTATGAGTTGGTTGATTATGATGGAATTCCATTATTGCAGCCCCAAAACGAGTTGTATCTTAAACTTTACTATGCTTGATTGTACGTACTAAAAACACTATATATATGCTTTGATTGCATGTGTGTGTAATAGTGTGACTTTTAGAGTTTTTATGTGGTTAGTAATCCGCTTTGCATTTGTTGTAGATTTCAGAATCTTTGGAACCATTTGTTGGTTATGCTAATGATGCTAGTCATAGTACATAGAACCTATCCTCTGCAGCATGGGCCATATTTTCTCCAAGTGGAAAGTTAGTGAGTTTTCAAGGGATTTGTATTAGGCGTTCTATGAACAATATCGTTGAGTATAGCGCATTAATCGAACTCCTCTCTGATGTCATTTCACTTGGAATTCGTCAAATCATCATTAGGTTAGACTCACAACTTGTCGTACTACAACTTACAAATGTTTATACCATCCGAAATCCAACTATTCATTGTACATTCCTTAGAGTTCATCTCTTGGAAAGACTTTTTTATTGCATTCAATATCAACACATTTCTAGAAACTTTAACACATTGATTGATTCTTTAGCGAATTACATGTTAAACATACATTTATGACATATGTAAAGAGTAAATTTTCAATTCACATCAACAATTGAATAGGATTACACATAACCATACAAAGACACTAAAAGTAAAATAGATAGATGTTCAAAGTTTTTACAAAAATTTGTGTCCAAGACATGTTGGTCATCTGACCTCAAAACCTCAAAATGCATACAATAAATCATCCTAAGTAGATCTAATGATGCTCATGATAGCAGGTCACTTCCTGAGCTATCATGCAAAATAGCCTCATCCAATGGCTAGGTACACCAATAGTATGGTGTTGTAGTCTCATCGGTAACTCCTCGATCCGAAAATCCGGTATACCGAGGGTTAACCCCTCTATATGATGTTGCAACTCTGCCAGTGTCTCGATCAGATCTAAATCCTGGAGAACTGCTCTTCCGACATTTCTCCCCACTGGTTCATTCGCCTCCTGTTGATGACCCATTGGTCGAACAGTGCCAACATATGTATACATGAGAACATTTTTATTTTAGTCTTGGAAACATTAAAAAACACAAAAACATGTAAAAACTCAAAAAATAAAAAATACATGGTCAAAAATTTTTACCTATAGCACCCCATTGAGCACCCATTGGTAATCTCAAATCTAGATCTCTACGGAAATCCATCCCTGCATATGGATGCTCCTCTATGACAATATGTTGTCGATGGAGCCAACTTAATAATGCGGTAGAAAATGAGATTGATGATTGAACAACATGTCTAGCCATCAACTCTACCCATCTCTGTATCCATGGATCTCTAGGACTAGCTAAACTCAGTGTCACATTCTGAGGTTGCATCAATGGAATTCTCTCCAAAGTAAAAGCAATCAAGATCGATCCATAGCTGAAATTTTTCATCTTACCTCTTTTTACTTTAGTTAGCTGCTCTTTCATTAAAGAGAATATTGCCTCACACTAGTTGAACATAGTTGGCTCGAGACACTCGAGCGCATATTGCATGTATGATATATTCGTGACATGAAGTGTCATGCTACCCTCCAACTTTGTGATAGTAAAGAGGATTGTTTGTAAGGGCATATCATTAACATCCCTGATGTTTAGCTTTCCATCTTTCCTAGGTTGTGTACCTAGCCAACAAAATTGTCAAATGTAGTCCCTCACTGATTCCACCCCCACGGGCAGAACCTAAAAGATAAATGGGGGCACCATGTCTCGACAATCATGTGAGAAAGTAAATATCATCGATCAATATAGGGAGCACTTTGTTCCCTATGTGAAAAACTTATTCCGTTGGATCCCATGAATTAACCAAGAACTGCAATAGTTCTAACTGTTGCCTCATCCTGGATAACCTGAAATATTTGAGTAACCCACGATCTTTGTGGGCCTCAACAATACCAGGATCATTTAGGGCAACCATATCCTATTCTTCATGTTCTCTTTCATGCCATGTGATAACCATTATGATCCGATCAAAGTCTAAAATCACACCATATGCTTAGTTAGGATCCATTTCATGCAAAAGACTAAAGAGATTTTGGGTAGAAATGATGAATCAAATTTCTAAATTGCACTCAACACACCCCTAATATTTAGGCAATGTGATGCAGAGTAGTTTCCCTTCTGTTCGACTTCTCTGCAGCACAATTTTTGATGCATAAGGGTGCGTTCATCTTAGGGTGTGATATATTTACCCTAGGGACCCCAAAACCCTAAACATTTGGCCTAAAATTGAAAAATAATCACCTTAAATGAAAGAGAAGAGGTAGATATCCTACCTAGTCCTGACGACACGAAGAATGATCCACATAATCTCCCGTAATCAGCTGCTAAAGTTTGAGGTGAAAAACTGGTTCAGAGCACAAAACTGAATGGTAAAATGACTTGGTAAATTCTTGTTTTATGGTTATTTCATGTTCATTAAATGAATAAACTATATTGTTTACCTATTTTTACCAATGAAACAGGTATGTTTAATCCGTTTGGTGTTTCTTTGAGCAGGTTTACAGTTGACATAGTGAATTTGACGTGCATAATCATAAAATGTACTTTTGACCACAGAGCATACTTTTATCTATTTTTCAAGCTTTGTTAAGTATCGAAAAAGGAACCCCCCTAGAGTCCTCTTTCAACTCTTTTCAGACTCTCAAAATATGAAAAGATTTTTGGGCGTTTGTCCTTTTTAGCTCGTAAACGGATTGGAAACAACATCTACTCAGTATAAGTTTAACCCTTTTCCGGACTAAGATAGATTACTTATGAAAAAGGAATACGTTGATCGAACATGGTCAATAGGTTCTCTCTTGTATTATTTTACGCTTTTTCAGACTTGAGAGACAAATTTATGAAAAATAACTTATGGAGTTTGCTTTTTGTCCCTTTTCAAACTCTCTAAATATGAAAAGGACCGAGTTCTCATTATCGTTAAATTCGTTAAAACATCAAATAGCGACAAACTTGTCCGTCATGACAGGACCGAGTTTCACCTTCACTAGACTCATTAAAACATCACATAGAGATGGATTCACATGAAGGGTAGAATTATACATCAAGCATATGTTATCCTCCTCAAGCTTGTTAAAAAATAAAGAGGTATTGGTCAACAATGACTGGGGAAAATGGAAAAAGGGATAAATCACTTTATGGTAGCAAGTCGCTCTTAAACATGACACTTTCACTTCATC
Source organism: Pinus taeda (assembly GCA_000404065.3). NCBI lineage: Eukaryota > Viridiplantae > Streptophyta > Pinopsida > Pinales > Pinaceae > Pinus > Pinus taeda. The sequence goes on from APFE030160780.1 coordinate 9,219, forward strand.
TCTATGACTATTTGGGTTGGCTTATCTGCTTGATGGTTATCATATCTATGGTCTATCACACAATCCATCACTTTGGTTTTGGGTCAATGCTACCAATTCATTCAATGTCACCGACATGTTCAAGAGAAGTCACTCAGTAAAATTCATCCTTTGCAATACTCATAAACCTTAATTTTCATGACTGCCATTCCTGAGCATTGTGTCATTAGTCACATTCTGTCTTCAAAATCATTACACTCGTTTTGTGTCATTGATGGGGGATACATCAAGGCCCTCCTGTGATGAGTTGCTTCTTGTCGACATCAGCACATTATCCAGGAAGTTGACTTAGAAACACCTTTCGAGTACCTTGAGGCTTGCATACATCAATGGCAAGTTGCTCGCTTCCAGTGATAGGTTGACATCACATCCCTTTGACCAAAAGACTTTGTATGGTGTTCAACATCAAAACATTTATTCACACCATGCAGAATGTACTATAGTACCTTGAGAATCATTGTCATTATTGGTGATTTCTCTCACGTTTGTTAACAGCTTACATCATTGGATGGTAATCAGACGGTGCCTTCCCATGTTTGACTTTAGATCAAAGTTTCAAATGGCTAGACTCGTACTTGAGCAAACATAGACGAGATAGAGAACCCCAGATCTAGTTTCATCCATCCGGGCTGCGATTTCAGGAGAGTACTAAATCATCTGTACGATGGCTTTACACAGATAGTCATCTTATCATGGATCTATATCTGTAGAGGACTATCTAATTTATGTACGTGTAATGAAAAGTTTATATGTTGAGCATGGGTATGCCTTCCCTCAGCAATTCATGAAAAATTCAAAGATATCATGATATTATGTCTTGTGATTGATGCAAGTCACCGTCTGCTTCAGATCCTCCTCATCACTTCATAAAGCATATCACTCAACATTATCATTTTTGACTTCATGCTTTAGGTGGCATTTGTTATAGGTCTATTTGGGCACATCACTCCCGACGATTAGATCAACGTAAACAGGGTCTATCAAACTCTAATTTAGTTGCTACATGCCCTAGACATGCCACCTCATTGAGTGCTTTCATCAATGAGAGTTTCCTGACATCAAACCCTGCTGAAGTGCTTCCTTGGGTCACCAGTGCACCCTTGGTCAGGGGTATGTGCTCTGCAGAGTAGGTAGCCCCATTCAAGGCTGCGTTGCAGAGCACCTAAGCCCACTCAAGCCTACACTGGGCGAGAATACTCAAAATGTTCATTGGATCCTGAGTATATTCGTTCTTTCTGGAGCCTTATAGAAGGCACCCAACTCCTATCCTATCAAGATGAGCTCAACTTAGGATAGACTTGGATCATCTAATCCTCTATCCTCTCATCCTTTTGAACATGGAAACTAATAATCCAATTATGGAAAACCATTCAATGCCATATTAATGACAAAAGCACTTGCATTCATCTATAAATTGTCCTCCCATCATAGAGATAAGGAGCTTGGATAATATAGAGAAATATTGTTGGTTTAGAGACTTGAAATCATTGTCAAAGTAATGTTATGCTTCTGGATTGATGTTTCTATTGGTGTGATGAGGGCTTGGACTAAGCTGGATGAGTGACACGAGATCGAATGACATTGGGTGTAATTTCTCCTTTTATCAGTCAATAAAGTTGTTTGTTCCTTTTCCAATACTTTTGTCTATATGTATGATGAATGTATGTTCAAATGTTGTCAATTTCATTTGTTTACAATAAATAGATCATATGATTTGATTATTGTTGTCTTTTGTTTATGTTGGCAAGTACCAATTGAGCGAATTCAATTTAGGAGTGCCAGGAGCAACTCAAAGGAGATTAAAGGAAGCGAAGGATCACAAGTAGGTTCTTTTATTTTATCTGTTTTGTAGGAAAAGGTTAAACAAGTTTACTTCAGTTGTTCTAAGTGTAACTACCCACTTAAGGAAGATATACTTATCCATAGGTATAAATTCCATATAACACACATATATGTGCATTTACTTAGTTGTGAATGTAGAGAATTTGAAGCTCTATGAGCCTTCCATGTTAGATCAGGAAGAGGAACATGTCCTACCTTCTGTGGAGGATTTAGCACCAGATGATCAGGAAAAGTTGACAGAAGATATCCTTTTATAGAAGAGGTCCAAAACTACAAGATAGGGACAACATGAGCTTTAGCAGATTGGGTTGAAGGGACATCTTCTAGGCAAAGCTAAATGGTACGCCTCAGAGAAGGTGGAGGAAAATTTTCCTCACCTCATTCAGTAAAATATTTCGGGGACCAAAAGCCTCCCAAAATGGGGAGGTGTGATCCGAATTTGATCATTATATTGTTTGTCATCCATGTAAACGAATTGAGAGTGGAAAGAGTGGAGGAATTAGCTCATGGGACCGTTTTTACTGACAAGGACCCAGTTTGGCAAAATGGGGTCTGAAACTTTCCGAGAGCGTTTTGAGGCATCAAACGACGTTTATTGGGGGTAAAAAATTGCTGATTTCGCATTGCATCCTATTATGCTTTTGTACATACAAATATATTTCCAACGACACAAGAAGCATGCCAACAAGATTCTATATGCAAAAGTTATGCCACTCAGAAGTTGACCTTCCTATTTTCACACATAAAGGATCTTTGCACTGTAGTGATCGACGTGCCACAAACATTACTTTGTACCTTCAGCCATATTTTCAGACAGAGAAAGAGAGCAAAGCGACCTCACCTTCCAGCTGGGTTTTCTCCCGAAAAGGTTTCCCAGAGAGCATATCTTGTGTCTTACGTGTGTGTGAGATTATTTTATCGTTCTAGATTTTTTTGCATAATTTATAACCGCATGCATGCACTAATTACAGTTAAATCCGTAGATCTTAAAGTTAATAAACTGTAATAGTGTAAAATTTTAGTATTTTAATATATTATTATAAGATCTGTTGTGACAAATTGTCCAGCGGAATATCCACGACAG
>APFE030160785.1:0-14532 GCA_000404065.3 Pinus taeda
TCCTGGGCTAGGAATTATTTCCTAGTTGGCTGGGAGGTAAATCCAGTTGGGTCCGTAAAGAGGCGCATTCAGCGGGAGCAGTGGGACAAAGGTATTTCCATCAGCCACCAGTACAAGTATTCCTCCATAGACTACTCTTGTAAAGTTAATTAGAATGAAATATTCACCTTAATTTATGTTGATTAGAATGTAATTGGTAAAATTTTATTTGTTGAAAGCAGTGTAAGTAGGTAAGTTAAAGCCTCTTATCGCATTTAATTTTAGAAGAAATTAGATCCGTTAGCAGACCCTAGGATAGGGCTCTTACACATGGTATCAGAGCCAGGTTAAAAATCTAGACCCAAAGCCCACTAAATAGCTATTCCATAATCAAATTTCTTAGTAAATAGTTGAAAATCTAGAAAATTAAAATGTCAAAATGTTTCAACACCAGTCCAATGGCTTAGTGCCTAGGGATATGACAGAGCTAGTGTTTTGCTTCAACTTAAATGCACCTATAAAATTCTTGACAGAATAAATAATATTGTAGAAAAAAAAAATATGGACCGACTTTTGGAAACAGTGATTAGGCTGCAGTTTTGTGGATCAAGATAAAGATCATATAAATCCCTGTTTTAGAAAACCGAGGGGCCAGTTCTAGAGCCCAAATATGACCAAATATCCTGGTAAGGAGAGGGCAGTTCTAGACACAATAGATGAGGTCTTTCTTTACCCTTGAAGAGAAACAAATCCCCTGAGCTACCTCAATCCGAAGCTCAGAATTTTGTGCACATTTATGTTTGACCAAACTCCAGGGCATTGACAAAGTTAATGAAGGGTCTCATCATTTAAGAAAATTTTCAAGCATTTAAGAGATCCAAATTCTGAACCACCTATGAGATCCGAAGCATCATATACATCAGTGGATGATCGATTTTATGGTTTCACATAGCAAATATAGAGTAACTCTTCTGTTAAAATCAAATTACAGTCACTCAAGAGCAGTCATCAAATTATAGTCACCTTATTTAAGGTATATTTTGCAGTCTTGTATAATGCCATAAAAGACGAGAACTTGTGGCAAAGTATCACAGTTCTGAGGCTATATATATACATATATATACCTGCAAGTTTGATCAAAGAAATAGAGACCGTACGTGTTTAAGTGTAAAAATGAACGCATTAGAGTTTTTGACTTCGATCTCGAATTGTTATTAGATAAATATTAATATGTTGTGAGAAATCACAGGATCCTATTCAAACTGCAACTATGATAATGTCGATTCAAATCCCTTTACTCCTGCTTATTCCTCAATTTAAGTCCAACCTCCCCTTTGGTTGTGGCTGCATTTGCTACTCGTTTTTCTGGGCTGGCTGGATTGATTTTCCACGTAGAGAAACAATCTGATTTGTTGTTCAATTTTAAATTGATTTTTCAGGTCTCTATTTCACTACTACAAATATCTCTTTGTGTCAATGGGGGAGAATGTCATAGCATTCCTCTTACGTATATCTTTGTCGTCTCCTCTTTTAGAACATTGAAATCAGAATACATGCACATGGGTCTATGATACCCCTCTTTTCTGTATATTGTGTCCAAGTCTCCACTTTTACACTTGTGAAATCATAATATCCATGTATCTACATGGATTATGCGAACTTACCTATAATTTTCCTCTTCGTTCACTTAACAATCAAAACTGATTGATTCCATTGAGATTTTGTTAACTGGTCACATAAATACATTATCTAAAGAAATTGCACAGCCATAGGTGCATAGGCATAAGAAAATAGGAACTCTTGGATTTCCTCTTAAAATATATGTACTGAAATACTACATCAAACTCACTGGTGGTTCTTGAAATCTCCCTAAAGGGTTTCTTTTTGACAAAATAGCTAAATAGAGCATGTTGGCAAAAACAACATTACATATTCATTCACTTATAGCAGTTAAGTTAGTAGCTGGAGTCGGTTTTCACCTTGCTGTAAACCTTCAGGGAAAAATTCTTTTTCTTCAAGGGTGCCATCGGCCTACAGGGTTGTAGTCACATACGCACTATAAATCGGGGTATGCTCTATATAGGCCACATTGCCCAGAAGGCAGGGACAGTTTGGTCTACCTGGGTGTGTTTATGAATTTCTCACTGAGTGAGTGAGTAGATCCAGCCTTGTTTCAGCGAAACCTGTTATGGTTTGGGGTTTTCTTGGCTTTTTCCATTTCATTCTTTGTTTCCTTGGATTCAAACTCGAGAGCTCCTAAATATGATGGCCCAGGAGAGCTGAAACCAGGCTATATCGAATCTAGTGTTTTGGGTTTCTGTTTCTGTCTAGGAGCTACGATATAAATGTACATTGAAGTTAAAATGCATAAGAAAAGTTGATGCAAATTCATATGATTTGTGGCCATTTTTAAGCCAAAAATCCTAAGAACTAGGTACGCCCATGCAACTATGCCGGAGCTTTCAGCTCATGCCTTGATTGCAACTGCATGCTTATTAGGCATCTAGATTATCATTTTGTTGAAGGTGTGCATTTGCTGCTTACAAAGAATTAGTTATCATAGTCTATCCATTTATATTTTGCTCATAATTGTCTCTGTGATCCGAGGGATCTCCAAATCACTCCTAAAAGGATCCAACAAAGCTTCCTGAAAGAAAGTGTGAATGGTAAGAGCCCATTACTATATCTCTGCATAGCCTGAAGAGAGGGCAGATTCATGAAATGCATATATGTTGGAAAAGTAACTTTTGAAAGAGATCGATCCCAATTTTGTACTTATGTCAGTCCTGTTTTTCTTTGACGCGTGTTCTACTATTTTTTCATATTAGAGTATTAACTAAAGATGCTGGTAACTGATTTTCTTCCAAAATTTACAGTGAACATTTAACTAAACCATGAGATGAAGACTTCGAAGCTGTTGTTGCTGATTTTGGGCTAGCGAAATTGGTTGATGCTAGGAAAACTCATGTTACAACTCAAGTCTGTGGAACCATGGGTCACATTACTCTTGAATACTTATCAACTGGAAGATCCTCAGAGAGGACAGATGTGTTTGGTTATGGCATTACTCTTTTGGAGCTTGTCACTGGACAACGTGCTATAGATTTTTCACGTCTTGAGGAAGAGGATGACATTCTATTATTGGATCATGTTAAGAAGTTAAAAAGAGAGAAAAGATTAGATGCTATTGTAGATGCAAACCTAAAGCAAAAGAATGATGTTGAAGTTGAGGCAATGATTCAGGTAGCATTGTTGTGCACACGGACCTCACCGAAAGCTCGACCCAAAATGACAGAAGTTGTGTGCATGTTGGAAGGAGAGGGTTTGGATGAACGTTGGGAAGAGTGGCAGCAGGTTGAAGTCATTCGTCGACAAGAATATGAACTAATGCCTCGAAGGTTTGAGTGGGCTAAGGAATCTGTATATAACCAATATGCAATCAAAATCTCTGGTGGAAGATGATCAACATGGGCTTTGGTGTCTCATATTTTTGTAACTTGGAACATTTTACAGTTTTCTTCAAATATATCATTATTGGAATTGTAAAAGCGGTTTTTTAAGGTCGTAAGATTTTAATTACCTGTTCTTTCACTTTTTTAAGCAAGGTGTGACTGCTTGTTCAATGATACTCAAATGCATTTTAAATCCCTGCTTCATCAGTAGGAAATCTCCAATCATGCTGTTGTCCATTTGCAATCGTGTACATTAGATATTCACCTAGGTATCCTTGAACATCTGAATACCAAGAAAACCCTGACTTTCATTAACCAGGAGAGTTTTGGATTATGATGAGGAAATTATATCCAACAATATTATAGTGTTTGTATTTATCATGGAATACTAATCTCCAAAGCTGGTTGTTTGAATTGGAATAATTCCTTGATGTAATGTGAAAAGATAATTTTTTTTTTTTTTCCTTTCTAAGGGATCTCGTTGTTTTGGGTGACTGTCACTTCCAACAACGAGTTTACCCTGGTTGAGTTCAAATTTATTGCCTTATTTTCAAGAACGAAATGAAAATCATCCCACTCACTGGATGTTCAGCTAAGTACTAATGGAAGCAAAACATTGTTATGCAACATAGGAAGTATGAACGGAATGATGAGAATAATTCCAAACAACCCATGCCCTTATAAAATATTATAAAGGCACCTACCACACTGGAGAGGGGTGCTCTTGTCACATGGCAGCCTATAGCCATTTTCCCTTGTACAACATTTTTTAGAATTATGCAGAGAGACAAGGTTGACCGTAGAAGATATGACAAGAATATGATGCTTTGGGAAATCTTTTAAGAAAATCCCCTGAATAGGAGGCTCACACAAGAAAGAGTATCCGAGGGCATCAAGATGATGCAGTTTTTGTTTGTATTGGGACACAAATTGTTGCTTGATGTACAATTCTTAGCTCCTTTTTTTTTTGAGGCCTTAGTCACATGAACATAAATAAAGAGAGGATTGAAAGAGGGTAGTGTCCAAAATATAATGAAAACTGACTATTTATTTATTTATTTATTTTTTATTTGTGGGATTTGAAAGCCAATGCTGGTTCTCCTAATCAAAATGCCTAACCAATTGACTAGTCTGTTTTTTTTAATAAATATGAAATCTTCATTTATTTTTCATGTGGTACGTGTTACAAGGGTGTCATTTATAGTTTGAACAAAACAACATTGACTCTTGGACCTTAGTTTGATCAAATCAAATTTTAACCTTATGAAATTAAGTGTCATCTCTTGTCAGTGGCATTTATGTACTGCGGTATCTTAGTGATATTGTATAAGTTATGTGTTGTGGCCATGCATCATATTATGGTGAAGATTTTATAAATTCATCTTCTCTTCTCCACAGACATTAATATGCATAAAATGCATAGATTTGTTGGATGGTGAATGTTGTGGAATCATATTGATCTTATTCCAAAAATCCATTTTATGTTCAGTTTATGCTAATGTCTTCTTGGTTCTTGCATTAAAATAAGCATGTAACCTCTTAGCTGTTTGGAAACATGGCTTATTATTATATAAATATAAACAAAAAAAATTCAAAATCAACTCTACTTTAAAAACATCTTTAATATAGGCAATTATTCCATTTGTTTAATTATTTCTCATTTGACAGCTCATATTGTGAGCTCCATTATATATCATGAAATTGTTTTAGTACTAGTAAACAATGATTTAAACAAAAATAAATAAATAAAGATAAAAATAAAAATTGAACCTTTGATATGTAAAGGACATTTCTCTCAAATTACCAAAAAAAAAGTATGAAAATCATGCTGGAAACAATTTCTGAAGTTTTGAGTCTTTTATTTTCAAGATTAACTAATTGGTTTGGAAGATGAAAAACTAACAAATTGGAAGAGTAGGACTTTTATATTCACTAAGGTATTAAAGAAATTATATGCATGAAACTTATAATAGCACCTTCTAGTGGAATTGATAGTGCACAAATCCGTTGCTTGCCATTATTTTGGTTTTGGTACCACCTTATAGCATATCCGGGTTCAAATGCATTTTCCATGACGAGCAGTTAAATTTGTTTCAACTCTAATTGTTATTAAGGGGTTCCACAAGGATGTCACATGAGCGTTTATGATGCCCATTTTAACATAGATAGCCACCTATGTTAAGGTTCTATTTTGCAGTTCCATGTTATTTATGAACATTATATACATTTGGTTGGACACATGAAAATCAATTGATGGATTTGGTATTGATGATGGAAATGTTGGATGTATGACCAAATGTATGACTTACTTGGTTACAATTTATCTAGTGCATGAATTGTCAAAGTTATCGTTGCATCATATAGGCTTATATATATATATGATTTATCTAATCAATGACTTAGTGAAATTATGATTTATCTAATGTAAGATTTATTTCCAGTATGAACAACAAAAATTGGATATTCACCTAGGTATCCTTGAACATCTGAATACCAAGAAAACCCTGACTTTCATTAACCAGGAGAGTTTTGGATTATGATGAGGAAATTATATCCAACAATATTATAGTGTTTGTATTTATCATGGAATACTAATCTCCAAAGCTGGTTGTTTGAATTGGAATAATTCCTTGATGTAATGTGAAAAGATAAAATTAATTTTTTTTCCTTTCTAAGGGATCTCATTGTTTTGGGTGAGTGTCACTTCCAACGATGAGTTTACCCTAGTTGAGTTCAAATTTATTGCCTTATTTTCAAGAATGAAATGAAAATCATCCCACTCACTGGATGTTCAGCTAAGTACTAATGGAAGCAAAACATTGTTATGCAACATAGGAAGTATGAACGGAATGATGAGAATAATTCCAAACAACCCATGCCCTTATAAAATATTATAAAGGCACCTACCACACTGGAGAGGGGTGCTCTTGTCACATGGCAGCCTATAGCCATTTTCCCTTGTACAACATTTTTTAGAATTATGCAGAGAGACAAAGTTGACCGTAGAAGATATGAATGGAATATGATGCTTTGGGAAAGCTTTTAAGAAAAGCCCCTGAATAGGAGGCTCACACAAGAAAGAGTATCCGAGGGCATCAAGATGATGCAGTTTTTGTTTATATTGGGACACAAATTGTTGCTTGATGTACAATTCTTAGCTCCTTTTTTTTTTAGGCCTTAGTCACATGAACATAAATAAAGAGAGGATTGAAAGAGGGTAGTGTCCAAAATATATTGAAAACTGACTATTTATTTATTTATTTATTTTTTATTTGTGGGATTTGAATGCCAATGCTGGTTCTCCTAATCAAAATGCCTAACCAATTGACTAGTCTGTTTTTTTTAATAAATATGAAATCTTCATTTATTTTTCATGTGGTACGTGTTACAAGGGTGTCATTTATAGTTTGAACAAAACAACATTGACTCTTGGACCTTAGTTTGATCAAATCAAATTTTAACCTTATGAAATTAAGTGTCATCTCTTGTCAGTGGCATTTATGTACTGCGGTATCTTAGTGATATTGTATAAGTTATGTGTTGTGGCCATGCATCATATTATGGTGAAGATTTTATAAATTCATCTTCTCTTCTCCACAGACATTAATATGCATAAAATGCATAGATTTGTTGGATGGTGAATATTGTGGAATCATATTGATCTTATTCCAAAAATCCATTTTATGTTCAGTTTATGCTAATGTCTTCTTGGTTCTTGCATTAAAATAAGCATGTAACCTCTTAGTTGTTTGGAAACATGGCTTATTATTATATAAATATAAACAAAAAAAATTTCAAAATCAACTCTACTTTAAAAACATCTTTAATATAGGCAATTATTCGATTTGTTTAATTATTTCTCATTTGACAGCTCATATTGTGAGCTCCATTATATATCATGAAATTGTTTTAGTACTAGTAAACAATGATTTAAACAAAAATAAATAAATAAAGATAAAAATAAAAATTGAACCTTTGATATGTAAAGGACATTTCTCTCAAATTACCAAAAAAAAAAGTATGAAAATCATGCTGGAAACAATTTCTGAAGTTTTGAGTCTTTTATTTTCAAGATTAACTAATTGGTTTGGAAGATGAAAAACCAACAAATTGGAAGAGTAGGACTTTTATATTCACTAAGGTATTAAAGAAATTATATGCATGAAACTTATAGTAGCACCTTCTGGTGGAATTGATAGTGCACGAATCCGTTGCTTGCCATTATTTTGGTTTTGGTACCACCTTATAGCATATCCGGGTTCAAATGCATTTTCCATGACGAACAGTTAAATTTGTTTCAACTCTAATTGTTATTAAGGGGTTCCACAAGGATGTCACATGAGCGTTTATGATGCCCATTTTAACATAGATAGCCACCTATGTTAAGGTTCTATTTTGCAGTTCCATGTTATTTATGAACATTATATACATTTGGTTGGACACGTGAAAATCAATTGATGGATTTGGTATTGATGATGGAAATGTTGGATGTATGACCAAATGTATGACTTACTTGGTTACAATTTATCTAGTGCATGACTTGTCAAAGTTATCGTTGCATCATATAGGCTTATATAGATATGATTTATCTAATCAATGACTTAGTGAAATTATGATTTATCTAATGTAAGATTTATTTCCAGTATGAACAACAAAAATTGACACGTGGACAGTGGGCCTAATAAACATGATGTTTAAGATCATGTATCTATATCTATTTTTTGGTTATATATATGCATGGATGAGAACCAAACTACAGATTGGAAAGAACTGTATGATAAACAAGATCTACTATTCCATTGGGGAAGGTCGAGACGACCAATGAGGAAAGGTATGATGTACATTGTTCTATTACATTTGGTATCTACTTGATATGCACTCTTATGACATGAGTAAAATGCAAATGACAGGTGGCAAGACGACTTAACTGGATTATTCAATGACAAGTCCAACCAGTGCTATAGTGTGGTTCGTGTTAGGGCGTTGACACTACTTCTGAAGGAGGGGTGGAGGCATTTCCCACCGTGTATCCTCCGAAACCTGGAATCGTGGGAGGGCAGTGGTGGACACGCTCCCTTAGACGTGTGATGACGATTTCCAGTTGCCTGCTGGGGAAGTTAGGTCAATGTACTCGATGCTTCCACCATGCCGGTTTTATCAGTGGTTAGTATGGCCGTTGCCACTGATAAAGCAGCAGAGCACGGATAGGGTGGGGATGAAAGTAGGTCAGGATGGATAGGAGGATATAGATCAGTTGGAGACTCTTGATGGAAAGTAATGTCATTGTCTAACTTATCAAATTTTATTGCTATAACACTCTCTGATTTGCTATGCTTTCGAAATCCTTGTATCTTTTCCTTCTAACTTCAGGACGAAGTTTTCTGAAGGAGGGGTGTATGTAATGCCCCACTTAAATACTATCCTACAAATTTTGTTAATGTTTACATTATCTGAAAATATTGAGAAATATTAGTTTAATATAAAATTCATGATTTCCATTATTCAAATTCCCCACTTACCTCTTCAAATTGAATATTAGGTAGGATATGGTCTCCTTCCATTATTTCAAAAATATATGTAATTACATCTCACATTCCCCAATGTACCCTCACATTTACTTGGGAGAAGACATAGTCCTCTCCATGTCATTATCAATATATATATTCATTTCACATTCCCCAATGTACCCTCACAATTACTTGGGAGAAGACATAGTCCTCTCCATTTAATTATCAATATATATATTCACCTCACATTCCCAAATGTACTTTTCAGATTTACTTGGGAGAAGACATGGTCCTTTCCCATTAAATTCTCAATTTTATATTCATGTCACATTTCCAAATGTACTCCCATCTTACTTCGGAGAAGAGAAGTCAATTGTAAGGATGGATGAGAAGTTAATGACATTAATGAGAGGTGGTTGAGATGGAGAAGGGAAGGAGGGTATTAAAGGGAAGGGGGAAGGGAGAAAAGGGAAGGTTGGGTCTTGCTTAGGATTGTGGGGTTGGTTGTGATTGTATAGACTTGTTGTGTTTTTGGAGACCTTAGGAACGTGTGGAGGTTTCTTGGGTTGTTGAGAGGAGGGAAGTATTGTTATCTTGGTCTAAATCTTTCATTTGGACACACACACTACATCTGGTTGGACTTGGGCTCGAAGGGCTAGGGAACCTGTGGAGGTTTCCTGGGCTAGGGATTATTTCCTAGTTGGCTGGGAGGTAAATCCAGTTGGGTCCGTAAAGAGGAGAATTTAGTGGGAGTAGCGGGACAAAGGTATCTCCATTAAGCACCGGTACATGTATTCCTCCATAGACTACTCTTGTAAAGTTAATTAGAATGAAATATTCACCTTAATTTATGTTGATTAGAATGTAATTGGCAAAATTTTATTTGTTGAAAGCAGTGTAAGTAGGTAAGTTAAAGCCTCTTATCGAATTTAATTTTAGAATAAATTAGATCCGTTAGCAGACCCTAGGATAGGGCTCTTACATGCTGAAAATTCAAGGTTTGACAAACATTTAATTTTGTTGACTTTGACCTGATTAGAGGAGACTTGGAGGAGGGTTGACTTGGAATATTTGTGATAGTTTTGGTCTTGGTCTTGGGTCTTGGATATCTCGTTTTAATCGAATTCTTTAAGAGAATGATTTGTTTGGTTTTCTTGTTGTGGGTTTTTCGATGGTATGGAACCTAATTTATGGTGTTATTTTTCTCTTTGTGATATTTATATTTCAGTAATTGCTTGATGTAGAGAACATAAAAGTTAATAAGAATACAACAAAAATTCACAAGTAGTTATCAAGAAGAGAAATCAAGCTTAATTTATTCTATACTTGGTTTCTCAACATATGAAACCCTCATGTTAATCAGTTCTAAATAACATTCAAAATTTTGTGATCCCAATCCCTAAATCTCATTCCAATTGAAATACTTTTCATGGCAGATTTAGAATATTATTCCAATATGGGGAATAGTTTCATATCTACAAAGCCCTAAGAATTCCAACAAAAATCAAACATATTTTCTCTATAAAATCATTGTTGAAGAAGGACCCAAATTCTAGGCACTTACGAACTTTAGCTAAATCAGTAGCTTGGCAGTCTTGGATACTTCTTTTATGTAAGAACCACTTATAAATTTAATCCAATAAGTGATATTTTCTTTTATAACCATGCAAGAAAGGTGAATTTTGAAGCTAATTGCTGCTAGATTTAAGGGGAAACTTGAGTTGATCTCATTGCAATTGACAATACAAACCACAGGAAAGAAAATATTCCACAGAATTCCTAGATGGTCATAATCATCCATGTTAATGTGAAATGAAACGTCCCTAAGCAATTTTCCACTTTTTTCTTTGGTGATCTTGCAATTATAAGAGAATCACAAGGAATGGAATCAACAAAACACCAAGGAACCTCTAAGAAATTTTAACACTAGAATAAGATATTGCACTAACATCAAATTGGGGATTTGCACCAAAGAGCCAACTCCTAGATTAGCTAAATATTTTGATGAGAGTGGTGTTTCATAAACCACCATTGTCTCAAAATTGTGGCCAATGCCAGATTATTACACTCACATTCACTCATTTTCTTTTGTATTTAGTGTACACTAGAGAAACTATGTATTGATCAATTCCATAAATAAATTCAGAGCTAACCACATTTCGTAAATTATGATCTTCCTAAAAATTTAATTGCCCATGAGCTAAAACACTTTTTGAGTTTATGATGTATGATAAAGGGAACATGAATTGTGTGATTCATTGTTGCATAGAAAATGCACTAATCTGGTAGTACTATCAGATAACATCAATGCACATCGAGCTTATGGAGAGAATTCATTGGCAATTTGTTTCCTGTAATGATCAAGGCATGAGTACTTTATTTCAAAAGGTGAGTGAAATCGTAAACACCCGCAACACAATAAGCCATAGGTGTGGACCTTCCAAGCCTGTGAAAGTTGGAGCCTCAGTAGGAATGAACCTATTTTTGATCCATAATCTTTGCAAGGATTCCAAGAAGGTTTCTCGAAAAGAAGTTTTTTAATTGACTTGATTTTTATGGGATTCCATTGAAAAAAAAACCTGTAATCTCTTGTAAAATATTCAAACATTGATATGAACATGAAATAAGAAAAACAATCTCTTCTAGACCAACTATGAAGGATAGTTTTAATTACTGATTAGGAAAGTATTCTAGATGGATATTCCATAAGCCCATTTTTTAGAAAGGAAATGAATCCATTAAACCTTAATTTAATCATAGTATGCACTAATAGTTTACAAGTTTTCACTAAATAATATTTAATGAAGGATCACATTAACCTAGGAATCATGTGGGCACAATGTTTTACCCTAAGATTAAAAAATAAAAAATATCAGCAATGATTTGACTGATGGTATTTCAAGTGATGTGCATTTAATCTTTTCTAGTGTTTTTGAAAATCAATTCCCTATACGACCACCACCAACACCCAAAAAAACTCAAAATAAACGTTAATTACAACAAAAAGCTCATTGTTTTCAAACAAATTGATGATATGAGAAAAATTTGGAATATACTTGTAATGAGAAGTGGACAATGCATGGTTGCAATTTATGGTCGCTAATGCTCTGTTGAGGGGAAAATAGTAGACTCGAAAAAAATCACCAAAGTTGAAAATGCTTCCATCAACGAGTTGGGAATTATGAGAGTGCAAGGGTCATTGAGCTTCAGTTGGGTGTTGGAAGCCAAAAAGGCACAAATTCCTTCAATGAAATAGGATTTGAGCCAGAGCCACTAAAATGTTGTCCAACACCAAAAGAAACAACAAATCACAACCTTAGAGGAATTAAAATGAGTAATGAATTCTATCTCTTTTATGTCAATTTCTTTATGGAATGTTTCTCTTTTGTTTTCGCATTTTACTCTTAATATTTTTGTGGGTTCATGCCTTCTTATGTTTTTCATTCTTATTGGCCACATTTTTAGAGGTTTCTCTCACCATTTTTAAAATTTTAGACTAATGTGCCTCTATAGGTTTTCTTAAAGTTAATGTTTTACATGGTTATATTTGCAAGGTGATGCATTCAAATATCTCAAAGTGTAATTCTAAAGGTGTGAAATAACAATTTTTTGATATTTTTTTGCTTAACAATATGTTAATATTATGTATGAGTTAAGTAATATGAAAGAAATAAACCACTGAACGTAATCATTTTCGTTAGATTATCACTAAGGTTATCTAAGGTTTATACCTATTTTCAATCACACATTCATTCTTCCACGAGAATTAAACTTTCATGGACATGACCTTGCAACTTGTCTTTATTGTTCAATATCGTGTATATTATAACACCAACTTGAACTATATTATTTGATTCATTATTTGGGGCTTATACAAGTGGACAATGTCTACATACTTCTTTTGGAGTATTTCTGTTTTAGATGATGGATGTATGTTTCACCCAAAATACATTGGATCTTAAAAATAGCACGAATGAATCATGGAGACATATCTAAAATAAATTAAATTTTATATTGTTAGATAAAATTAATGAACGCTTTACTACCACCACATAAAGTTTATGCAAGCATATATATATTGGTGATCCTTTTAATCTTCCACATTTATATCAAACACCCATTGTTGGGTCCCTATAATACTAGTGATTACCCCATTGATATTGTAGTTGCATCCCTTATTAATATTGGTGTGCCCCTATTATCTCCATATTGTTATTGCTGTGCCCGATAGAATCCCTCTATTGTTATTTTTGTGGCTTTATATTATTATTGTTAGGTCGGCTAGCTTATATTGTGACTCCTTAGACTAGTATATATAGAAAGGAGGTTTTGTCATTTGAATCATCCAAGAATTGTTCATTTATGTAATTTAAAGGACGTTTGCCCCTCGAAGAGGCTGAATTCTAACGCGTTGATCTATCTTTTCTTGAGCTGCTTTCATAACATTTGGGATCAGAGCTTTGGATTCTAGGGTTTCCCTGCTCCAAACAGGTCATCGTGGACTTTTCACTATAACTTTTTTCTACGATGTTTCAAAAGCTAAAACAAAAACCAATTTGAGAAGAAAGCGCGCTAAATCTTGGATCCAAATTTTAGAGCCGTTCACGCTATATTTGTGGAGATATGATCTGAGGAAGTTGGTCTTCTTGCAGACTCCTGAATTTCATTACAAACAGCTGACCTGGCTAAAATCACCTTAACTTTCTCTCTGAGCATCTAATTGAAATTTCATCAGAAGGTACAGAAAGAGGACAGACTATAGTTTCTTCTATATGTTTTTCAAAGCCAAAGGTTGAAACAGTGATTCATGGCACGTCATACAAGTTCGATCTACTGAACTAGTCTATAATCAGGTCACTGTGGGAGATTTTGCATAACGCTTCCTTGCAGAATACAATTTGGATCAGATTGGTGGCATTGGAAAGAGGACACAGAGGGATACTGTAGGTCACAATTTTAGAGTCAGATGATCTAAAAGTACAGAGATGCATCAGAGGAAATATCGAGCTCCTACAAAGTGAAAAAAGGTGTGTAGATTCTTTTAAATTTTTTCTTAAGATTGGTTTGAAAATTTATTTTGAAGGAATTCGAAGGGCATAGTAGAGCATTATTATCAGTAACAAATTCCTCGAGGAAATAAAATGCAAACACCTAGTAAGCAACCTGAAAACCCTAGCATGACTCATGAATAAGAGGAAGAAATGCTACATGATATATCAAAATTACAAGAACAAGTGCAACAAATGTCACGCTCACAAAAGCTAACAGAAGCTAAGATAAATGGTGTGGAATCTAAGATAAAGGGCATGGAAGCTAAGATGAGCAATTTGAAGATAGATTTGAAGAGAGATGTGGCAGATTTGAAGACATATTTGAAGACAGACATGGCAGATTGAAGACATATTTGACAACTTTTCTACAAGAAATACTTACTAATGTTGAAAAGGTTGTAAAGGAAACTCATGACGCAAACAGAAGAAATGTTAATCATGATTTCATAGACTCTAATGTGGGATCAAAGACCCACCATATTCCAAAAATCGATATGAGGAAGTTTGATGGCAAGGATCCCGCAACATGGATATTACAGATGG
>APFE030160785.1:14552-26973 GCA_000404065.3 Pinus taeda
CAATTTTTCGATCTCAATAATGTGCAAAACACACAAAAGGTATGTATTGCAACTTTATATTTGGAACCAAATCATTTTGTATGGTATCAATAGCTTTGCTCTCGTAAACAAATTATCACTTCGACAATTTTTACGGAAGAATTGACAGCGCATTATGACGATACAAAAAGAAACACTTTTTTTAGCCAATTGATAAGTATCAAACAAAAGGGTTCAATAATGGAGCACATTGAGGAGTTCCAAAAATTTAACATAAGGGTAAAAAGTATTCCAGAGGAGCGTAGGATTGATTTGTTCATAGGGACTTTAAAGGATAATATCCAGCATGATGTTTGCCTTTGGGAACCTGATTCACTGGAGAAGGCATTCAGGTTAGCAAGAAAAATGGAAAACAAAATTATGGCAACCAGGAAGAAATACCACTCACAACTATAAATATGGAAGTGTTGTTGACCCTAGTCTTCCACAACCTATAAGGTTGACACCACAACAATTGGAAGAAAAAAGAGCAATAGGGCTTTGTTACAGTTTTGATAGCAAATGCACTAAAGGTCATAAGTGTGCTGAGAAGAAATTATTCTACATAGATTGCGAAGAGGAAGAAGAAAAGGAGCAAGAAAGGTCAAAAGAAGAGGATATACTCCAGGAACAAAGCCTAGATAAAGAAGAAATGAGACTGACCATATCTTGTAATGCATTGGCTGGAATTACCACTCCTCAAACCATCAATATAGAAGGACAAATCAAGAAGAAAAAGGTAATAGTGTTGATTGATTCAGGAACTAGCCACAATTTTATTCCTTGTAAGGTAGCAAAAGAATTGAATTTCTTCTTATATCCAGCACCAGAGTGTCAAGTGATGGTTACAAATGGAGGAACAATAAATTTCTCTGGAAAGTGCCACAATATCAAGCTATCAATGGGAGAATATGTATTGACTAGGCCAATGCTTTCCATTACAATGAGAGGTACTGATGTTGTACTAGGAGTCCAACGGCTACAATCCTCGGGTATGATAGCTTTTAATTTTCAAGAACTTTTCATGAAATTTTCTGTGTAAGGAAAGGAAGTTGAATTAAGGGGTATTGCAGGGAAACGAAGAAAGATAATCAACTCTAACGGTATGACAAAGCTTCTAAAAAAGGAACAAATGGGTTTCATTACACAATTATGTTCGCTAGATGTTTCCACATTGGAATCATCTATTTCTCCAGATCTCGAAAAAGTCTTGAACAGTCATTCCAAGGTATTTGAAACTCTCAAAGGTCTCCCACCTACTCGTAATCATGATCATGCTATTCATCTGATTCCAGGAAGTGTTGCTCCAAACATCAGGCCATACAAATATCCCTATGCCCAAAAGAGTGAAATTGAACGTATGGTTGCAGAAATACTAGAAGCTCGTATAATTCAACCGAGTCAAAGTTCTTTCTCTGCTCCAATAGTATTAGTGCACAACAAGGATGGATCATGGCACATGTGTCCAGATTATAGGGAGCTCAACAAGCTCACTATTAAAGATAAGTTTCCCATTCCTGTCGTTAATGAATTACTAGATGAATTGCATGGATAAATTTACTTCACCAAGTTGGATCTTCATTCAGGATATCATCAAATCATAATGAAGGCTAAAGACATTCTGAAAACAACATTTAGAACTCATGAGGGTCATTACGAATTTTTGTTCATGCATTTTGGCCTTACTAATGCACCTTCAACATTTCAAGATTTGATGAATTCCATTTTCAAACCATTCCTTAGAAAATTTGTGTTAGTATTTTTTGATGATATACTAATCTACAACAAGTCTTGGAAGGATCATGTTGAAAATGTTGATAGGGTGCTACAACTATTGGAGGAGAAACAATTATATTCAAAAAGATCCAAGTGTTTCTTTGGAGTACAAGAGGTGGAATATCTGGGTCATATTGTATCTTATGAAGGAGTTAAGGTAGACCCTAGCAAAATTAAAGCCATTAAGGAAAGGAAAATCCCCACATCCATAAAGCATCTGCGAGGATTTCTCGGGTTGATAGGGTATTATTGCAAGTTTATTAAGAATTATGGGAGAATAGCAGCAGCTCTAACAAAATTATTGAAGAAAGATGCATTTTCATGGACTACAGGAGCAACAAATGCCTTCGAACATCTTAAAGAGGCAATATGCCAAGCACTGGTCTTAGCTACACCAAACTTCACAAAAACCTTTATTGTGGAATGTGATGCTTCAGGAAATGGAATTGGTGTTGTTTTAATGCAAGACGAAAGATTCATTTCTTTTGAAAGTCATCCAATCAAGGGAAAGTTTTTACAAAAAGCTATTTATGAGAAGGAAATGTTGGCAATACGCCATGCACTTAAGAAATGGCGACCCTACCTAATGGGAAGACACTTCAAGGTAAAAACAGATCATGATAGCCTTAAATACTTTTTAGAACAAATATTATCCTCTGAAGAGCAACAAAAGTGGGTCACAAAGATGTTGGGTTATGACTTTGAAATCATCTACAAAAAAGGGAAGCAAAATGTGGTGGCAAATGCACTCTCAAGAAAGGATGAGGACGTGGAAGCATTGTTGTGTGCCATTTCTATTATCCAACCAGATTGGATAAACAAAGTAAGGGAGGAATAGAAGAATGACGAAGAAGTTTGGGCACGTATTCGAAAGTTACAACGAGCTTCCAGTACATCTGATACATTTAGCTAGAAAATGATTCTTTATCGTATAAAGATTGCTTATACCTCTGTAAGAATTCCCAGCTAAAACAAAATATTCTTATGGAATTGCACAGTTCTCCCTTAGGAGGTGTTGAAGCCCCAAAAATTGGGTCGACAACAAGGGGGATACTCACCCGGTCCGGACCTTGGTTGACAACTCCTTATCCGTTTGGTATAGTGAGTCCGACTGGGGATAACGGGACCAGTTTCCCAATCTGAGGGTGTGTGTGTGCAGAGTTGGATGTTGTTGATCTAAAGTTCGTATCTGAGCTACTTTAATCTAACTCTATGCTATTTTAATCTAATGAAAACATCAAATCTAATCTATGCTAACCCGGGATGTAATTCTTCTATTATGCGATCTAAAGAGATTTCAAACAATAGCTGGTAATAAAGATCATTTAGCAATTATAAGAATATAAATCAGTTAAGATGAACCACTTTGCATAAAAAGTTAGGCAAAACAGTTACGAACAGCATATCGCATAACAAGTTATTCACACACTAAACATAATAAATGGCTCCATAGTACAAAAGTTCCAAATGGTAACACAAGAATTCATGTAATAACATATAAACAACTAAAAACTGTATATTGCTTTAAGAATACAAGCAGAAATGATCAAGAGATAAAAGTACCATTTATGACTGGTCCTGCTCATAAGCTTCAAGCAATAATGATTTATCTTTCCTTGTTCTAATATCTACTAAGATTATAGAAGTGCAACATCAGTAGCAGATATCAAATGCAAACCTCAATAAATCTTGATCCTTCCATTCATCAAAACCTCCTCTGAGGGTGCAAAAGTGCATGTTTTGAGGATAAGTTTTTGACAAATTTCTGGACCCTTCTCTAAATGCATGAGAAGGGTTTAAATACTGTTAACTAAATAATCTAATTACACAAATTTAGGATACGATTTTTTAAATGACCACCCTCTTTCTAAGCAAACTTATTTCTAAAAAACGAATCTAAATTCTAATTATTTCTGCATTTACTCCTTGATGTTGCGGGCATTCAATATTTGCTTGAGAAGAGTCGGTTGGTTGCTTTCCGCTTTTGCTTGAGCCAAGCAAATAGGAACGACAAGTGCTGGCACTACTTTTTAGTAAATTAGAAGATATTTCTAGGGATCATCCTCTTGCTAGGTGATTTCACTGCGTATATACTTAGTAACATCCCAAATTTCCCTCAAATTGCTTCTACTTTTGCTATCTTGGCTTCTGGACTTGTGGTGTGTTTTTTTTTTTTTTTTTTTTTTCTGTAGCACCTTTTCCTTCTCCGGGCGTAAGCTTTTTCAGAATCTTGTAAACATGCTATTTTTTGTGAGCTTTTTTACCCTGAGTGTTGGATCGCCTATTGATATCAGTATCTATTCAGTAATGCTCTAGAACTTGAGGTTCCGCCGTATGTAGTATTTGTTTATAAGGGCATCTCTTCTCTATCTTCGAGCATTGGCGCTTTCCCCTTTTTCTTTAGATTTTGTCTGCACATTGCTCTATGTTGTTTCCTGTCCTTCATTCCTGTAGTTTACGCAAAGGAAAAGAGTTACAACAATAAATATTGACGCGAAGCTCTAAGCTCTATGAATGCATAACATAATGTCACCCATTATGAACTGACTCTTTGAAAAACATAAAACTGTCCTTCATTAACGCTTTGGCGTACGTTTATTAATTTCGTTTAAGGCGCGCGCTGAATTTTTGATTTATGGACATCTTTTCTTGAATGCTGAGCCGAGAAAAATTTGCAATGGGCGGTTCTTGCAACTTGCATTTCATTATCGCGTTATCGCATTTTCGTCAAGATCGCAGATCGCAAGATCGCAAATTGCATTCATCATAGGATCGCAGATCGCATTGATCATAAGATCGCAGATCACATTGATCATAAGATCGCGGATCATGTTAAACTATTGTGTGCTGTTTATGCAATGTTGCGATATGCGATGTTGCATATCGGCCATCGAAGAATTCTCAAGATATTCATTTATGGGTACTTCTTGATGTATGTGATGCGATGGATTTCGCGTCGCCTTTTTTGCATTTTTTATGGTGCTCATAAAGGAGTGTTTTACTCTCTCCTTGTGATGCGATATATTTCCAAGGAGTTCAATACAAAAAGGATTTTTTTAATTTTTACTAAGGATTCCCCCCTTGTTTAATGTTATTGCTGACACTAAATAAGGAGGGGGGTTGTTCGTGGCCACAACAATGGCAATTCACTTGGAAGAACCAATTATCTCTTCTTCTCTATTGAAACTTGCTTCCAAAACAGAAAATTTTCATAAATCTCAACTTTTTTATTGACAGATAGAGTATATTACTCTTTATTCTATCAATGATACTTTGTTTCAACCTCTTTTTATTCTAATTGTTTGCTTCCTCAGACTTGTCCTTGTATTTACATCAGCCATTACTTGGTCTTGTAAGGATAAAATAAGGTTTTCTCTGCGAATCAGTTTTAAATATGCTCATTTGTCATAGGTAGAGCCTCTGCTACCAGCAGGCGTCCATAGCCTCGACAGGGTTACCTGTTACCCAACAATGATCCTTTATCCTGCTTAAGGTGATCTACAACTTTCAAAGGAAAACCCATGTTGACACTTATTACTTTAATTTTCTTTTTTATTCTTAAAGAACAATGTCTTGGTTTGGTAGCCAAATTATGACACAGTCATTCACTTGATTTACACTTTTGCTGAACAAGCTGGCTCGTGATGAGACCCCTTGTCTTTTGATTTCAATAATCTTGAGTCATTGCCTTGTTTTGGTGGACAGTATTGGCAAAGACAGAAAGTTATAATACTTGTGATCATGATAAGACAGCTCATGATGAGACCTCTTATTCTTTAAGATCAAGTGTATTCATGGACTATTCCTCTAAATGTTGCGATTTTCTTTAGCAGGGAGGAAGTCATTTTTTCCTTAAGAAAGTTCTGGACGACAATAATAGAGTTTGAAAATAGCTGCCTTATAGAGAATCCCTATTTTGCTATTGATACCTTTCATTGTGCTGATATAAAACAATTTCTTCACCAAAGGTTGCTTTCGTCAAATTGTTTTTGGAAGTTGAAACTAGAATTATATCTAGGCTAAAGTTTTTAATTGTATCTGTCAATAATAAAGATCAGGTTCTTTAAAAAAATTGTCGTTTATACAAGCGGAAAGCTCAAAATCTTAAAGGGAATTGGTGTCTTTTCCATGAATACCTATAGTCACCACTCACAATTGGTTTTATTATGAAAAGAAAAGAAAAATAAAACTTATTCTAGAAAAAAATAGAAGAATACTCTTCTATGGAAAATATATTTTAAGGATTTGTCCATTAGCAGGTAGAGAATCCCTTCTACCTGCTAAATCCTACAAGACAAACTTTGATGGACCTATGACTTCAACAATCTATAAAGGACCGAGCCACATATTTTGAAATTTTGTACGTTTTCCTTTTTCTTCATGTGCCTTATCCCATTTCAAAACTAAATCTCCCATTTGAAAATTTTTTCTGGTCATTATGTTTGAATCAAAAGAGGATTTGATTAACGCTTGATGATGAGCATGGGTTTTCTTAGCTTGTTCTCGTTGTTCTTCTAATTTAATTATTTCCATTTGTCTTAGTTGTATGGAGGAAGTAGGTACTTCATCAATGTATTGTATTAAAGACAAAGAGGGAATGACTAAGTGAGTTTGAAGAACCACTTCTTTCCCATAAACTAAATTAAAGGGAGAAGTGTCGATCGAAGCTTTTTTCGTTATTCTATCTGCCCATAGAACATTTATCAAATCTTTATGCCAATTCTTTTGGTTTTGGTCGACTGTTCTTTTAATAATCCTGATTAGGTTTTTGTTTGTTGACTCAGCTAACCCATTACCTTGCGGATAGTAATTGGCTGAATATTTTAGTTTGAACCCTCTTTAAAGTGTAAATTCCATCATTGCATTTCCAGAAAAGTATGATGCATTATCAAACATTAAAGCTGATGGCAGTCCAAACCTAGTGATTATAAATTGATCTATGAATTCAATAATATTTTCAGAATTAGCTGTCTTGAGAGGAATTGCTTCTACCCACTTAGTAAAATAATCTGTTGCCGTGAGGATGTATTTATACTGCTTAGAATAGTGAGGAACGATCTCACCTATTATGTCCAAGCCCCACTGAGCAAACGGTTGCTCGATGTTTACCGGCTGTAGTGGCAGGGGCGGTTTCCTTTGTCTCCCAACAGTAGTTTGGCAGACTTGGAATTTCCTCACGTAACTGTGTGAGTCTTTGAACAGCGTAGGCCAGTAATATCCTGCACGTAAGATTTTATGTGCAGTAGCATCTCCAGCGTAGTGTTCGCCTGCTGGTCCATCGTGGAGTTCCTGCAAAACCTTTTCAGATTCAGCTTTTTCCAGATATCTGAGAAGAACAGAATCATAGTTTTTTCTAAAAAGAATATCATTTATGAGCTGATATTGTTTAGCTTTTAATCTGAGAGCTCTTTTCCTTGTGTGATCAAGGTGTGTTGGAGCATACACATTCTTAAGAAAATAAATGGTGTCAACGTACAATGATTCTGCATCGTTTAGGCTTACCTCACACACTTGTACCTCTTCAGATGAATTTTCAAAAATTTGTGATGCTCCAGCCAACATTTTGCAGAAGCCTTGACCTCTCACAATGTTCGCTGGTTTGATTTCAAGTTCATACTCTTGCAAAGCAGTGATCCAATTGGCTCTTTTCTCACCCACATCCTTTTGTACTAGAAGATTTCTTACTGCTGGAAATGGTACTATGACCTTGGTATAGGTTTTAACTAAGAAAGGTCTGAAAGATTTGACAGCTTTGAAAACGGCATAAGCCTGTTTCTCTACGCCAGAATAATTAAGTTCAGCACCTTGTAGATTTGAGCTAAAAAATGAAATTGGAGCTTCTGCTTTTTCTTGATTTGCTTGAGTTAGAATCGCAGCATATGATTTCTTTGAGGCAAATGTGTATAAAGTAAAAGATTCTGAAAAATTTGGGGTTGCTAAAGACAGAGCATTAATGATAGCTTGCTTGATCAGGTTGAATGCTTCATGTTCATCTTGACCCCATTTAAAATTTGAATTCTGTTTAATCATGTTTTGCAAAGGGGATACAATTCGTGAAAAATCTGGAACGAATCTCTTTACAAAATTGATTTGACCAAGGAAAGATTGCATGGCTTTTTTATTATGAGGTAGGGATATTTCAGAAATTTCTTTGATCCTGTTGGGATCAATGTGAATACCAGATTTAGACACTATGAATCCTAGAAGTTTTCCTTCACTTAATGCGAAAAAAATTTCTTTGGGTTAAGTAAAATTCCATACCTTAAACATCGTTGAAAGATTTATTTTAAATATTTGAGATGATCGCTTCACTTCTTGGAGTACACTGTTATATCATCCAAATAAATCACTACAAACTTATTGACTAAACCCTTGAATGAGATGTCCATAGCTCTTTGAAATGTAGCGCCAACATTGATCAAACCAAATGGAATCTTTCGATATGCTTATGTGCCCAATTTAGTTCTGAATGTGGTTTTCAAGTGATAATCGGGACGTACCAGCACTTGATTATATCCTCAAAACCCATCTAAGAAAGACATCAATTCTGAGCCTGCTACTGCCTGTAGTATTTGTTCCATAGGTGGAAGAGGAAAATTGTCCTTTTGGCAGGCTTTGTTAACATTCCGAAAATCGATGCAGATTCTAATATCTCCATTTTTCTTTCTAACGGGTAGCAAATTGGAGACCCATTTGGAATGTCTGACGCGGAAAATTATTCTGGCTTTCAATAACTTATTTAGCTCAGTTTTTATCTGATTTTCTAAATTGGGGTGGATTTTGCTCAGTTTTTGTTGGACAGGTTTTTCATTATTGATCATAGGAATAGTATGCTGAATGATAGAAGTGTTGTATGTCTTTAGTTCATCATAATTCCTGGCAAAACCATTTTTATATTGTCTCAAAAAATGAATATATGCTAGTTTTTCTTCAGGGACTAGGCTGAGGCCTAGGTTAACATTTTGTGGTTTATCATCGGTCCCTAGGTTTACTAATTCGTACTTCAGAGTTGGACTGTAGAGCTTTGAATTGGTAGACCTTTTAAACCGATTTTTTAAATCGTATAAGTCTTCTAACTTAACCACCGATTTAGGTATAGCATTATCTATGCTATTTGGTTGTATTTGTTGATCATGATGGTCTTCATCAATTGTTTGATTAGAGTAGGATCCTTCAGAAGTGAGGAAATTTACAATATCATGATCGTCATTGAATACTCTCCAATTCGTAATGTTGTCAGGGATGGACGGTCTAAAGATTAATTCTATTGAGAATCTATCCAGACTAAAATCTTCGAAGGGGATGAGCTTAGAGGCTACGTTAGCCAAAAGGTCTGCGCCTGCATTTTGGAGTCTCGGGATTGAAGAAATATTAAATGCTATGAAATACTCAGTCAGATCTTGTACTAAAGATTGATAGTGCTTTAAATGACCAGATAAGCAATGTATAGTGTTACGTACCTGTTTGACGACAATTTCAGAGTCTCCAAAGACTTGAATATAATTGACATTCAACCCGATTGCTTTGTACAGGCCTTGAACCAAGGCCTCGTATTTTGTCGTATTTTTTGTGCAATCGAATTCGAGTCTGCATGTAAGCATGGTCTTATTTCCTTCTAGACTAATCAAAACACATCTCGCTCCTGCTCCTTCTTTAGATTTAGAGCCATCAAAATATAATTTCCAAAACAAAGATGTATTTACAGGTTTATCTAAAAAATTAACACATGAACTATCAGTTTGGGAAAAATTTTCGACTTGGGACAAAACTGAATTTTCTAAGTAGGGTGATGGATGAGCATTGAAATTTCCGAGAAAATTTCCTATGATAATGCTATTATATGCTATTGCTTCATTTTCTCCTTCCAATTTTGTTACTATGTATTTCTGGTGTAACTCTCGTTCAACCTTTATTTGATTCGGTTTACTGTTGTAGGGTAACCACATGTGCGACCAGTTGGTAGCGAAGTATCCATGGAGTTTCTCAGGCCAATCTCTTCTAAGCATTAGGACATAGAATTCTGGGATATCAGCCACTAGAATGTCAATAACCTGCCATATCCTCGGATTGGATGATAATCTTATGGTTACTTGATTAAGTTCACCAGTCATTTTGACTTGAGATCGATCAAGTTGAACTATGCGCACTTCTGATTTTTGTGGTTGAACATTTAACTTGGCACATATTGATCTGGGTAAGATATGCGATGAAGCACCAAAATCTACCAAACAATTGTGCACATTTTTGTTGAAAATTTCATAAGTGAGAAGAAATGGGGGAGTGTGACATCTCGATCTTCCTCCAATTAAGGCGATGTCGCTTGGGTCAATCTTATTGACCGTGTTGGTTGGAGGTATTCCCATGTTGTGGGAAGCTTGAGAAAGTACAGCGGTAGGTAAATATTTAATAGGCATGGCATGAAATTCTTTCATCATTATCTTTTGTTGATGTTTTAATTTTCTCAATTCGTACAGGGTAATATTAGCCCTAGTCTTTCTCATGTCATCTATAATATTGTACTCCATTTCATCCGACACTATCAATGTTTATGATGGAGTTGTTTGATCTTCTTAGACTGGGCTAGATTGAGTCGCTTTAGTGGTTGATTTCTTTGTTGCGACTTTATTTTTTGTTATAGGGCTTGCACTCTTCTGCTTAGGGGTAACTTGGGGAGGATCAAGCTGGTTTTTGCTTCGTGTGCTAACTGGAAATACTTCTTGATCTTCTTCTTGTGGGAGGATGAAATCCCACATTCCTTGTAATTCGACAACTCCTTCGTCATCAGTCAGCCCTTCAGTGGCACCTTCTTCTTCTTCTTCTTCTTCCTCGGATTCAGCATTTGAAATGGAATCGGGTGGTTTTATATCCGTTGAATGACTTCTTTTAAAAGCTTTATAGGGCTTTTTTGAAGAGGTTTCTACTACTTGTCTTTTTATGTCAACCATCTCATTAGACATAGTTTTTAAAAATTTCTGCAATCCTTCCAAATCAAAAGGGTCTTTCGCTTGTTTATTTTTGGAGTCTTCTTTGAAGGTGACTTTTTTAGATTTGCATTCTTCTATCACGGATCTTTTTTCCAGGGCTATTATGCATTTCTCTACTACTATCGCCTCTGTCATGTTTTCAACTAAGGTTGTTTTACTTGCTCTGTCCATGAAGATTGTTGTGTTCAATGGTAGAGCAGTAATATACCATTCACATCGTACTTCTTCGCTGGGTCGGGAAGCAGTAGGAATTTTGTTGAGGATTTTATTGAATCGTAAATTGAAATCTTTGATAGGTTCTATAGCTTTGGCTTTAAGATTGGATAGGTCATTGATTAACATTTCCATTGATCTGTCATCACCAAACTTGGTGAGGAACTGATTCTGGAAGATATCCCAACTTGTGATAGACCCGGAGGGTAATGAAAAGTACCATGACCCGGCTGTTCCTTGCATTGTATAGGGAAAAAGCCGAACAACAACGTCTTCATTAGTAACTCTGTTGAGATTGATAGAAAGCATGAAATTGTTTATGTGTTCTTCTGCTAACATTCCTACTTCAGGATTGAATTTGGGCAGCCATTTGTTAGGGTGGGCCGGTATTAGACTCAAGGGTGCAGGCATTAAAACTGCCCTGGGGTTGTTCCATGGAGATTGGGCCATTGTTGAGCTGCTAGTAGAGGAATGTGCAGAAGATGATCCTTGCGGGTGGGAAGATGAAGATACTATGATCGTAGATGTTTGAAGAGGAGTTGTGGGAGTTCCGGTAGATGGATGGATGATGATTTGGGATGAAGGCGTGGGTGGTTGACTTCGCGGTGAGGTAGTGGAAATGGATGATGTATACGAAAGAGTCTCACTATCAGACTCTAGCAGCAATTTCCTGGCTCTTTTCCTGGTGGGAAGAGGCAACTCAGTTGGATGAATTCGAAATCTTTCACTTTTTAACCTGGTCAGGGGATGAGCAGGATTGTACTGCGAAGTCACACTGCTTTGAGATTTATCAGACCTTTGAGGAGAAATGAAAAATTCCTGAAGTTTGTGAATCAGTGATTCAACTTCAGGGGTTTTAATGATAGATTGGTCTGAAATATTGGGGGATGTAGTAGCGTTTGATAATCGAGCGACTTCTAATTCCGAATTTAAACGTACTGGGGAAGTCGAGGGAGATGATGAAAAGAGAGATCCACGCCTTAGAATTCAGCCTCTTCGAGGGGGCAACCTCCTTTACATTACATAAATGAACAATTCTTCGATGATACAAATGAAAAGACCTCCTTTCTATATATAGGAGTCTAATGGGTCATAACATAATCAGAGCCGACATAACAATAATAATGTAAGGGCACAATAATAACAATAGTGGGCTTCTATGGGGCACAATAGTAACAATATGGGCACTACATGGGTACATCAATATAATAAGTGGTTTGTACTAATAGCAATAAGGGGTGACACTAGTAGTATAGGGGCCTAACATGCCCCTCTCCTTCAAAAAGTTTTGTCCTCAACGCTTGAGTAGTTCTTGATGTTTTTGTATAAAATTCTTGTCGTCCCATGTGGAATCTTCTGCTAGTAAGTACTTCCACCTGATGAGATACGTTGAAATTGATCGATTTCTTAGCTGCTCCATATGAGGATTC
>APFE030160814.1:0-22004 GCA_000404065.3 Pinus taeda
ATATTAGAGTTAGTGCTAGATAAGAAGGTGAGAAATATCTAAGGAAATTCAATTATATTTGTGGATATGTTAAAGTAAACCCTGTAAAGACTTATTGAGTTGGGAAGTCTATAATGACTTATTGAAAGTCTAGAACAATGTAGCATTTCACCTCCAACTATTAAATCTTGAGATTTATTTTTGACATAGTTTGAGCATGATCCATAATTTATTTAGGTCATTTTATGTTTTAACTTAAGTTTATTGAGTTGGTGAATGTAAAAGATATGAGTTAGTGGGTTTAAGTACTTATAAACGATTCACTATGCACAAGGGTAAAAGAGGGGAACATGAAAAAGGGGAAGCTCATAGGCTCTTAGTGATCAAGAGGATTGTTGAGAGGGAAGGAAAATATATAAGGATCGAGAGAATTAAAGTAGAAAAT
This sequence comes from Pinus taeda, assembly GCA_000404065.3. NCBI lineage: Eukaryota > Viridiplantae > Streptophyta > Pinopsida > Pinales > Pinaceae > Pinus > Pinus taeda. Next base: position 425 of record APFE030160814.1, read on the forward strand.
AATATCTAGTGATAGCCTCACTAAGAAACCCATGAAGCTTGCTAATTGATAATCATAAAGTAAGCTCTAATGTTAGCCCAACTGAGAAATCCATGAGGCTTTCTAACTTATAATGAAAGAGGACAACTCTAATGATAACCCTACTAAAAATCCCATGAGGCTTGCTAACTGATAATCACAGAACAATGGTTGTGCCTTACAAGGCCCATAAATCCACTAGAGACTATATTGGTTGATAACTCTTGAGAGGTGGAGGCACCCAGGGCTAGTGGACCGATAACACCTAATGGCAGTGCCATGGGATTGGGTTGAGAACACAAGTGTAAGTTTTACTAAGAAGTTGTTAGAGAAGTGCATTCTTATTCCTTCAAAGGTGACATAGCTCATAAACTATCCATGTTATTCAATATATATATCTCTCTCTCCAAATTTGAATTAAGGCTCTCTGTGTCCAAGTCCCTAAATATGTTTGGATGTTGTTTTATAAGTCCCTCCCTATAAAAGACATTGACCCCTCCCTAATGTGAAATAATTGAATAACTAGTGGGAGAAGGTAGTGTGGCCTTGAAACACCCGATTTCAAATGATGATATTGGTTTAATCCCCTGAGTGCACGATGGTAGTATGTGAATGAAGTGATGCATTATGTTTATTTGATCTTGATAGCTGGTGGGTGGAGGTGAGGGAACCTCAAGACACCCTACTTCAGTTGATAATATTGGTTTAAAATTCCTCTGGAAGAACTCTACCTCAAACTCTCGAATCTTGCTCGGGGGTGACAACTACTAGAAAGACTTGGCTACCCCTTCTTTATGGTTAGGTGGAGAGTTGAAGTCCCAATCTCAATTGTTGAGCACATTTTAATAAGATAAGTATTCTAAAGCTTTTGTGCATTGATTGTTATGCATATGTTTAATGTGTTGGGTTTAATGCCTCTGATGATATTGGTTCACTATGCTTGTTTAATGCTTATGATATAATGAGGAATGTGAATTCTTATACAATGTTAAAATTTTGTGCTATGGATGAAGACTGGTTCATTCTTTTGATACTAATGTATCTTTGTTTACTTATATTTCATTTGTGATTATTCTATGTTGGCACAAAGTTATTAATTGCCTAGATTAATGGCCAAGGATGTGAATCTGGGATGACAATGTATTGTAGGTGTTTTGAATATGTTTAGAGGAATATGCTTATTACTGTGTTCATTCTAGGCTCAAAAGTTGGCTTAAAAGATTGTGTGTAGAGAAGGGAATATTTATGGTAATTAAAAGAAGGTTTGGGTTATAAATGAATTAACTATCGGACCCTAGTTCTAGAACCTATAAGCTCCAGAGAGATATCACTGTGTTTGTACACACACACACACACAAACACGCATTTGTATGGCTAAGTTAGGCTAATAAATACTCAAAAGCTTAGGAGAGATATCCCTTGAAAGACCTGCTTATACCCTGGTATATCTATAGACCATGCATTGAAGGCCTTAGCAAAGGCCCTTATAAGTGCAATAATAGATACTAAGCAAAGCGATGGAATTCTTAAGTTTGAAGCATATCACTTTGGAAGGAAATGGTTGAACCATCTTTGATCATGTGACTAGGCATGAGTATTTGTGCTTAAACAAGGAGAAATATGGGCCTTCGAAGAGATGAACACGTATAGCTACCCACATGTCCTGGAGATTTTACACCAAAGATTTCGTTGAGAACCCCAACGGAAACTCCTAGGATTTTATTCCGAGGGTGACTAGCATAGTGGGGCCAAGTGGATGCCCGCATCACAAAGCGACTAATGGAAAACCCTAAATTCCCTTACAACGTGAATATATGTGATCTAAAGGATTGGAACTTGCAGTGGGACCCAAGATAACGAGGCACATGAGATGGCAGAGAGGGTGACGTGTCCTTGTGGCGTGTTGCATGGCACCTCATTTTAGCCTTTTCATGGGTCCAAGGGTGCTCAAATCACGTGACACATGGTGCTCTCAAAGGAGGCCATATGCATGATTCAAAATCATCTGATGCCACCCCAACGTCTTAGACCCTAGAGGTTTCGAATGAAGGAAATTTGGGAACTCGTTGGATTTTATCCCTGAGAGGATGTGGCATGGTGGGCGAGTGGACTCATTAGATTGGAACAGGGACCCCTGAAGTTTAGAGGGTTAGGTCATCACGACGGTATTTAATGCACCGCAAAAAGGTATGGAAGGTTGGAGTTGAGAACATAGCTATAATAAAGCTATTGGGGCATGTTGATAATAGAGCCCATGAGGATCGACACAATATTGGATGGTTCACCTCAGAAGATTCAACGGGGAACTGCAGAAGGAATTTTCAGGATTTAATCTCTGAGATGAGGTGGCAGGGACGGGCCTGTGCAATACTTGGAAGGGTTAAAATGGGGGCTACCCTTATATTAAATTATATATGTGAACTGTGGAGAAAGGGTTATGACCTGATATGAGTGGGTTGGTAGCTAGAACTTGAAAATGAATTGGAAAATGTGTTGGATAACCACATGGGGGTCACATGGGCGGTACATGGTAGGTAAAGAAGATGTGGCATTATTTGACATGCCAATCTTTGAACAACCATATATTTTGATCAAGGAGTTATATTTAGGAAAAAATTATATCATTGGAAAGGTCTTAATGAGATGAATGAAATGATTTAATCGATGTTAGGTTTTGATAAAGTAACAAAATCCCAAAAACTTAAGACCCCCTTTCCATAACTAGACTTTGAAGCTTGGGCTAGGTTAGTAACTATCTCTTCCTACCCTTAATTGGGGCTAGAGATAGTAGGGGGTACGTTATAGAGTGGTATGAAAGCTTCCAGGTTCAACACTTGGACTCGATGGGATCTATTGTAGAATCAATTAAGGTATAGTGTTTGTGACTCTATTAGAGAGTCAATTGGTTTGATAACTTCTTGTTCTAGGTGCTAGTTATATCACTATCATGATGGACTTGTATATTGGTTATCTGCATGTGCTAAGTGAATGATGGGTGTGATAGTGTAATTTTTTCTCTTGGTGCATTTATAAATGTGATATATGGTTTTCTAAATAATCCCGTTGAGATTGCAGATGCCATGATTGCTAATCTTGGAAAAGAGGCATTAAAAATTAAATGATAGAGCAATGGAACACATTAATATTGTAGCAAAAACAAACACTCAAAAGAATAAATAAGATAGACAAAAATATATATGGTTCACTCAATTTGGACTACGTCCATAGAGAAACAACAAGTCCTTCCTTTTATATTATGCAACAAAATGAAGTGTTACAACCTACAACAAATCTATTGTAATTTTCACTTTTCTCTCACATGGTCTTTGCTTGTTCCTTTACGCACAAAACAATACACCATCGGAATACAATTCCATCATATAAACTAAAGGTTGCCTTCTAGTGGAAAAACACTAAATTAGCATAACTTCTACTGTAAGTTATTTCACCTAACGAATGACCGAGATTGACTATGAAATTACAATTTTTTACAAGGAATTTTTTAATCTAATTTTCACTTCAGGGGTGCTTAATTCAAAGCCCTACTAGGGGGAGCTAGGTGTCTACTGCCAGCCCCCCTAAAACCCCTCAATAGTAATAGTGAGGGGAAAGCCCCCCACATCCCCCACCAGGATCAAACCACGGCTAAAATAAAAACCTTTGAACAATCACGAAGACAATAGGGCTCCACACCCAACAAGAGGTTGAACTTAAGAACTACTATTGACCTCATTAAGAAGGCTAATATTAATTGTGTTGATCATTTTGGTAAAAGAACAATTTTTAAATCTATGTAGGCATGATTATGAATGAACTAATGTATTCATGTACATGAAAAACTTGATTTTAAAAATTATGTTGAGATATAAGTATGCCTAATTATGTCTTATATTTTGAGTCATGTGACTAATAAATAAATTGAGATGTATGTTCAATTGTAGAGAAAAATGCTTGGTATAGCATGACAAGGCAAAAAAATAATGTGTCGTTTGCATGGATGGTGCTAATAGCTAAAGGTAAGTGACATCTCATAAAGAGATTGGTACAATAAGAAAAGAGTAGTTGGTGAGAGCTCTCAGAAACTTGAAAAAACAGAGAATAATGCTAGAAGAAAGGAAGAGGAGGGGGAATTTCCCTCAGGATCCACTGATAAGTATTAAATGATCCACAAATTGAACAAACAAGTTTTGAATGGTTTCTTTGCAACCCATCCCAAATTCATCCAAACTGTAAAAGGATGGTGGTTGAATGATGAATCTTTCAAAAAACACACCAACAAGCAATAACTAGCTTAGAACTAGAGGGAACCTATCCAACACCTCACTATGATGATAAACTACCTCTATGGTGAGGTTAATTGCTCCTACTTCAAGATATAATGGCTACCATTAGCAGTTGAGATAATATCCACAAGTTGTATATTTAATCGGTATAGCTTTTGTCAAGAAATATACTTATAGATCTTTCAAAAGTGAAGGATGTCTCTATGAATCAAAGAGCCTCATTTTATATGTCATCTTATATTATAGATGATTTATGTGTCATAAATTAGTTCCCAGGAATCAACTAGAAATGGACTCCAATGCTCCCCTTGTACATAATTAATGTCAATAATTGTGGATTCATCAATACCACAAGTTCTTTAATGAAATTTGTGACCAGTTCCTCATCCAAGTCCATCAAATCCTCTTAAGATTTCCAACACCTAGGATATATGAATAGGCAAAAAATTCTATTAGTGAAATCGATAATTGGTATTGTGAGGAGAATTACACATACATTAGGATATTTAGCTATTCGGATACTCTTCACTTAATATTGCATCTGGTCCCTGACAAAATCATGATCTAAGAGATTTCATATCAGAGTATAGAAACTGGGTAGCATTAACAATGGGAAATAAAAATAATAGGTCTTGGTTAGGTTTCGCTATAAGGATAGACTAATAAACTCTAATGAAATCCCCCAAGAAATAAAATACACTGACAACATCAAGGAGCTCAAGCTCCTCACCAACATCTTGAAAAAGCATGACCCCCATAGCATGGTGAAATAGAAATACAAGCTCGAAAATCTTACTTACCCTTATGAACGAGAGTCTATCCCTGATGAATTAATATTCCAAGATGTGCTCACCTATGAGGAAGCAAAGCTAACAATGAAATTAAGAGAATAGGAGGACCTACCACCTCTCTAATTTTTGAAAATAGAGAAAAGATAAAAATAAAGGGATAAATGTTCTTTTGAGATAGAGGTGCTCTAAGAGGCTTAAAATAAAGAAGAAAATCTTAAAGTTGAATCACTTGATAAGAAAATAATTGAGGTAATAATTAGGCTAGAGAATCAATGTTTAGCCTTGACTGAAGCCCCTCATATTGAAGATATAACCATTGATTATGATGAACCATAGGTGGAGACAAGTGTACCAAGGAAAGATAATGGAAAGGGGAAGGAGAGAAAATATTCCCCATAATATTTTAGGCAGAAATAAATCCTTGAGCTACATGTGTCGATGTTTACCCTAGTACAAGGGCTCGTTATCTTACAGAGTTCAATTTCCTCCATCTTTCACCTGCATACTAATTCTAAAACAAAGAAAATAAACAATGCGAGAGCTTAACCCCTAAAACACATATGCATAGAGATTTTCACCTGGATCCCAAAACCAGGACTACCAGCTTGATTTTTCATTATGTTCCTTTCAATGTTACAATATATATTTATACATGTTGAAGCATCCAATACCATGGAATGAAAAACCATCGCGTCCAAAACCATGGACAGAAAACCATAGGTAGGTTCGCTGATTGCGCTGCCGCCCCCCGTGACCCTCCCACTGTGCAATCGGCGCAAGGAAAGGGGGCTCCGGCCCCCCTCTAACCCCCCTGATTCACTATGTAGGTTAGTCGTGGAAAGAATATAACATAACCCAACAACAACATCTCCTTCAAGTCATCCTAGGGAGCTCGACAATGAAATCGTTAAGCTACGCATCTATTATCACGACAAATCCAAGGGAGAATTATTTACAGTGCCACAAAGAGGATAAAGATAAGAACCACTATGGAAGAAGAATTTTCTCAAGGAATCCCAAAGTATAGGATAGTCTAGAGTATAGCTGGGCAGAAAACCAAAAGGCTACAATAGACATAACCTCAGTACTATGAGATATGGTTACGACAAATAAAGCTACCAACCATACTTCTCCCTATAAATGGAGAAATTGAAGCAAAAAGTGTAGTCTCTACAACAACAATTCAAAGACAAGAGGCAACGATTGGATCTGGATAGTTAGAAAGGATTGGAAACACAATGTATACAATTATCATAACATGCCATGGATCAATAAGGAAAACAAATAGTGCAACTCAAGGATGCTCATCTTAATGAGCTAAAGAACCTAAATGAAAGTCATGCATAGGAAGAATGAAATTATTGAACAACCACAAAGGACTCAAATCAAACTCTGTGTATTGAAATCCGTGGTGATTATAATCAATACTAAATTTTAAACAAGATAGGCTGCATGGCAGCTAGTCCCTACCTAGCTGTTCTAGCCACCACTAGCCAGAGAGCCATCTAAGCCACCTGCGATCCTTTGCAGGTTAGGCAGTTCAGAGAAAGGCAAGAGCCGCTCTAGCAGAGCCTTTACAGGTTAGCTGAAGGCCCTTGCAGGTTAGGCAATTTAGAGAAAAGGCAATAGCCGAGAGGCGATAGCTGAACCTTTACAGGTTAGCTGAGAGGCAATATCCGAACCTTTACAGGTTAGCCGAAGGCTCTGTGTTATTCTCCTTCATAGATGTGTGTACTTCATATCAGTTGAAGCTAAAACATTATTGAATGTACAGATGAAGTTTCCTGAGAAGAAATGCTCCATATAGTCAATGGACAAATTAGTCAAGCATACCAAAATATCCAAATCTATTGAATGAGTGAGATACTCTAAAAGCCACATGACAAGATATGATAATTATGCTTTAAGAAGATATATGTTTCTGGAGTCATATGTAAAAGAAGAAGTGACATGAAAGATGTGGCCCATAGGTCCATTTTCACAAGGTTCCCAAAGGTCATGAAATAGTCGTAACGACATGGATATTGCCAAACTAAATAATACAATATCCTTAATACATAATACCATACATACCTTCACTATAATAACAACTTAATATAAATCAGATAATCGTACAATACAATCAATATGATTGCAACGCAACTGCTCGATTAACATCCAGAAAAGGTTGACAATGGGCATCCCAATAAAAAAACTTAAGACATGCTTATAAAAAAAATTGACCTCGCTTATATCACTCATTCTAGGGAAAAAGATCCTTGAAATCCACAATCAGTATACATGCTGCAGTTACAAGTCTCAAGTCTCAGAGTTCGATTCAAGAAATAAATATTTAAGCAAATCGCTTATATCTCTAGATTGTATGTTAAAAGATCCTTAAAATCCGCAATCAATATAAATTAAGCAGTTACCGGTCTAAAGTCTCAGAGCTCGATTCAAGAAATATATATTTAAATAAATTTATAAATTTGTGACATTTTCATTAAAAAACTAACCTTAAATTCTGGAGAGAACAAATAAGTCTGAGAATTCGTTCTTTCTCGATAAAAACAATTTTAGGAGCTAACAAGTCACAAGATACATTTATCAAAGAAATACTTCCACATATGCATGAAAATAGGAAATATGTGCACATATGCACCAAAAATAATGATTAGTATAAAGTATATTATATATTAGTTAGATCACCATTAAATACAACATAGCGGCACATAATCTGTCCTAGCCTAAAGTGTTTCCTCTACTGGCACCATTCGATTGACAACCAGACATCGACAACGCATTCATTATAACCGAGTTCACGAGTCCTGTAACCACGACGGGCTCAATACTGCGGGCCAATCCAACGCAGAATAGTAGTCGCTCGAACACATAAATATTTCCTTTTGCATGGATTTCACGTGTCAGTAGCAGTGCATGGATTTCCCACTAGGCCAGAGTAACCGCAATTACGTGTTATTGCGTTCGAATAGCTCAGTTCAGAGGGAATCGCTCTGGAATTACAGTGACCGCCATTACTGGTAAGCTGGAATTTCACCAACTGCATTCCTTGCCTTCAAACCCTGATAATATTAGCAGAGATAGTGCTTTTTATAAGCCATACTTCCTATTTCTATTGCAGTATTCGTGGCACCACCATGCAACGTGTAGTTGTAGTGTTTGTGTCACCGTCTTGAAAGGTGTTGGTGGCAGTTACCAAGCGGTGGCAGTGGAAACCAGGATGAAGGTGTACAGAAAAATACATATGCCTCAACTCTCGTCCTTTAATGCTAGCATTAATCTACACTTGTCCACTTCCCAAATAATAAAAACAACGCAAGTAGAAAATAGCATATGGTTTTGGCCTCTTCGCCTCGGGAAGAGGCCAAATAAGATGATGAAACAAGCTACCATATAGTTAACAGACCCAACTGATTGCATAGGCCACACACTCATTGTATAAAGCGAGTATAAACCGCGTGAATTAATGCTAAATATCGCCAAACTGATTACTATAGTCATTGGCCATTGCCAGATGGTAGGGACTAATAACACAAATTTCCTTTATATAAAAATTACAAAAAGTTCAAGATTTCGTCTCGTAGATGGAATAAGTAACCCTCGAGATCAATGTTGAATCATAAACCCATAGGAAAGGCATCAAATCCCTCGAATAAATTATTCAGTGGAAAAACGAGCACGTGGATGCTCTATATTCATTTCCACGATTAAAAAAGGAGTAGAAAAGGAGGGATTGATCTTTGATTAATGTTTGGAAATTACAACATGAAGAAGCCAAAGAAATGTTAACCAAAACCATGGAATTAGGTAGAAGGATGTGGGATGTGGCCATGAAAATGATAGAGGAATGGGAACTCAAAGCTTTTGAATCCTATCCAGCTTCACCTCCATCATACGTATACTTCATGAAATATCTAAATTCCAAGCCACAACACTTCTCAAGATTGAACAAATCCAAACAAAGTGAATAATCAATCGAAAAGTTCATTGTCATTCCCACCAGAGAGGCTACATAACTATACTGCTACAATATCGAAAAAGAGAAATATATGCAGAGAGTAGTACACCAGACATTGAAGGGAAGGTGACAATTATAGAAGATGGAAGACCCTAGAACTTCTAAAATCCTAGGCATCCATACTTCCTCGAAGGTGCTTTGACAATAAGATTTGGTAAAGACGTTCTAATATTTCCACTACACTGAATGTGTTACTCGCTGAAGGCCCTTTTGTAACTATTTAGTAAAAACATAAATAGAAAATCCCTCCTGAGGTAAAGAGAAGAAGGGAGAGGGGATACAATTATAAGACTCAAAGCCTCTATTGAAGGCCCATTTTTGCAATATTTTTTAATGAAGGCCTTGTTCTACTAATTAATATTTCACTTGTCCAAGAGATATGTATATCATTCCTACATGGTAAATTATTTATATTGCAATTCTTGAGTCTTGTATATTGGCATAAATTTATGAGAAATTTGGGGCTCATATAAAATTTAATCAATATTGTTGCCTTTTGTTTTCCTGTGGTTGTAGATTAGATAGATATTTTGACAAGTCTACAATAATTTTCCACTTTGGTTATATTTAATCAAATAATTTAATTAATGTTTTCTTTTGTATAATAATAAATCTCCTTAATCCTCAATGAATCATCATTAGAATTAAATCAAATAAGTAAATAAATAAACATTGCTAATAGTAGATAGAATACACAAGACATAAAAAGATTCATCACCCTCAAAAGTGAAATTATGCCCACATGCCATTCAAAGGTAACTATCCCAAACAAAAGCGAGTCTAATTTGGGTGTATGATTGGGTTTCCTCCCTTGGTTGACGTCATCCTAACCAAAATAAGATTTTACTCATCGAGAAAAACCTATAAAAACCTATTAAAACATAAAGCAATGTGACAATTAACCTCCAACAATTACATTTTATATGTATAGATATGCAAAAGTGAAACTATGTGTTTGGAAACCTATAATGACTTATTAAAATCATAAAACAATGTAACAATTCCCCTCCAACAAATAGATGTTAAGATTTATTTTCTACATGTGCTCAACATGACTCATAACTTATTTAGTGCATTTTGAGTTAGCATAAGTTTTTTGAATTGGTGAATGCAAACGATATTATCATTATTATTAACTAGAAATTTTTTTGTTAGAATATTTTTATGATTTAAAAAATTATTTTTTTATGTTCTTTTGACATTGAACAAATTTCCATCAAAAATTGGTAAAGGGTATATGTTTTATGTAATAAAATAATGAAGACAAAATAATGAAATTATCACCACCTAGCCACAAGTTATATGTTCTGGTCACCTTACTTATGTTTTTAATTGAAGGTGATAGAGTCATAAATCCTAATTCAATGTTGTGTGTATGAAGTGACAAATTATAGTTTAATTATCATTTTTTAATACATTTGTTCCTTTGTTTCCATTCATTGGAGCTAATGTCATTCATGATATTAGATTATGAATATTTTGTGAACTTGCTATTGGATGGTTTAAAAATAGCAGCAGGAATAAACTACATAGATAAAATAAACATTCACATAACATCCATATCAAACATGGTCATGTCATTGTGAATGCTATTGATATTTTGAATTGAATGATTCCATTCCATCACGCATCAAGAGGAGTAGAGAAATTGTCAAAAGCATAACGTACCTCCAATTAATGGGATGTTTCATTTGTTGTTAACCATAATGGGCACTCCCTATGGCATTATGATAATGCTCAAATAGACACCTTGATGAATTATAAACCACATGAGTAGATCAATGGTGTTGATTCTAATAATGCGTTTAAAAACATTTCACAAGAATCTATGTCGACATTCATTCTTAGGAATGTGAGTATATTACAAAGATCTTCAAATAAAAGTAATTGCATAGCCATAATCTAGTGTCAAATGTAAATGGGTGTAATGTTTCGAAAGCTAGAGTTTAGAAATTAGTCATTTGGTGCACTATTCAATGAGCTATTATTTCCTAATGGGATTTATTCATTTGAGTTGGAGCTTAGAAATTTAGTGCTTTGTCCAATAGACAAAATGGGGGATTTAAAACTAGTTCTATCTTAATAGTTGAATGTATTAAAAAATTTGAACGTTTTCCAACATAAATGAAACAAAATCACAACATTAATACCTTTTGTATAAAGGTGAATTTGGTCAATCAATGTTCTCCATATTCAAATTATATTTCCATGGGATCAATTTCAAATGTTATAGAAGGCGAGATACTACACTTTGCACCACTATATGTTAATGAATTTGGAGTTTCAATTGAGAAAGTCTTCATTTAATGTGATATATGTTACATATTATAATGTTCTATATAGAAATGGCTTGCGAATCATGCAACTTAACCTTAGTGGAAAGCCTTAGATATCATATTTGATAGTTATTTCAATCATTTCTATATTGTAGAATATATAATTAAAATACCTATGCATTTAATATGTCAGTCCAAGGCTCAAATTCTAGTAAGATATCATTGTATTATATATAGACATTATAGGTTCTATGCACTAGTTTACCAGTCCAAGAAAGAAAATTGCAATGCTAAATTATGTTCACACTTTGATGAATTATAGGACTCACCCTTAGAGAATGTAATGGAAATCACATATGTTAAATTTAATAAAATTTTAACCATTAAGAAATTAGGATAGCTTAAATTGAATTAAATGTTATGTTTTAATTGAAAATATTTTGAAAACAATCAACTCATATGGTCACAATGACCTTTATGAATTGAAAAATGAAAAACGAAAGGAATTAGAAATGCAGTTATTATGTTTGGGTGGGACCTACCTTGAAAAAATAAAATTTCTTGGAAACTAGCTACAGAGCACTAAAATAATGAGACACTATTTTCTTCATACTTATATAAGATATTTAACATGTTGTAATCTAACCTCAATTATACATTAAATCACAATAGTCATTATTAACATAATTATAATTATGCCATTATATCTATTAGTTCCTTACTCAATATTGGTAGGGGTTATGTATAATAAGAACTTCTACACTAATTATTACATGATGACAAGGATATATGTAATTAGTTAACAAAAAATAAATGAATCAAACAAAGTTGAGAATCAAAGACTCTTAAGTGGGTTACATAATGTTGTCTTATTCTCATGTATTAAAAAAAATAAAAATTAAGCACTCTCTCAAGTAAAGGAGTAGAAAAAAACTTCTTGACTAATCAACATTGGTTGTCATCATTCAAGCACGCTCACAAGGAGAGAGGACTGTATCCAATAAAATCATTTTAGGACTTATTCTCATAGGGATTTACAACATAGTGGTTTATACTTCATCTTTACTTCGTCCCATTAATGGCTTACTGATCAAGAATGAAACAAATTATGTGGTTTTATATCATCTAACAATGGTTTGTGGCACCATACATTTATCATAAGCATTATGTTACCACAATTGACCAAAATTTATCCAACATCTTGTATCAGGTCCTTGTTTCTTTTTCTCCCACACTTCTTGTATTCCTTTTGTTGTCTAGGTGAATCCCTAAAATAATGTATGTTGATCCTTAAGTTGGAAGACCATCAGGTTTGATGCAAATTTCCCTTGAAATTTATTATCTTTAAGCATGATAGGTGAAGAATATGGACATGCTAATCTAAAATGGTTGGAGGATCTATTCCTTTTAATTCCTCCATAATGGCAAAAAGGATTATCTCATCAAGATCCATGTCTTTAAGTGAATCCTAAACAATAAATTCATTTAAATATGATATTTCTTATTCCTTTGGTTGTGACTTTTCTTATGGATTTTCTAAGGGCTTTCTCTTCCATGTTGCCAAATTTGATGTATTTCCATATTTTTTCAAGGCCTCCTTGATTGTTTGTTATTTTTGCAACACTTTTGAATAGATTCAAACTTGTTTATGGGATGAAGGTTCCCCTTAGATTACATTGCTTCTAATGGACACTTGTTCCTTCTTCTCGAGATAACTTTTTCAAAATCCCAGTCATCCTTTTAGCCAAAGTGTTCTAATGGTACCTCTTTTTGCATTAAACGGAAATCATGAAATAAGTGGCCATATTCATAACAATGCTTGCAATGAAATGATACATGCTCACAATCTAATGGTTGATTCTAGATATTATCATGATAATATATGTCAATCAAGGTAGGAAGACAATAATAAACGTTCATATAGACACAAATACATGTGTCAAAAGCATCTTTTCCCCTACTTGTTTCTTATGATATCTTGACAATGCTACCAACTGCATTACCATGAATTCCCTCTAGGGTTTCCTCCTACCAAACTCTCATGGGATAGGAAAAAGATGAGCCAAGATTTGAGCCGCAAGGAAATATTGTTTCTTTAGGTTGTATTTCTCCTACAAAAGCCACATGAATAACAATGCATTATTGAAGAAATAGGGTTGATTTTCAAATACTTTGGTTCTTTCCTTGATATTTTAAAAAACAATAATGAATAAGATTTTAGATCCTAGATCAATATTTATCTATCCATTTTGTTTCCATTTATTTTTAATCCACCAAAATAGGGATTTTTCAAAAGGCCACATGCCAATAAATTTGGAGATTAGAGCATGATTTTTCATGAACTAAACATATTTACCAATTTTGTTGGGTTTCACCTTGAATTCAAGATCTTGAACATATTTTGGAAGGAAACGACCTAGGTTCCCACTCTATCAAAAAGCACCCAAAGGTGGATTCTCCCTTGTAGGGGATTCATTCATGATAGCATGATTGGATGCCCTTGATAATGATTGATGAAGTGTATTAGTGTGAGTTCTTATAGGCCCCAAAGCATGCCATATACCATGTGTTGTAGCAGCTACAACCACCCTCCAAATTTTTGCCTTATCCTATTTTGGAGCCTCCCTACCAACCTTCACAACAGCTTTCCTTGCTTCGTCAAGTAGTCTAGCTTCAGTGCCTTTCTTGCTCAAAGGCAGCCTGTTGATCACAATTTGACATTTCCTCTTCACACGCTACTCACCTGGACTTGGTCCAGCTGTAGGCTAAGTAGCTTTCCAGTGAAATTTGCGCATTTCTGGAGGCGAACCAGCCTTCCCTCCAAGAATTGTGTAATTCCCTCTGACAGCCTGTTGGGCTCCAAGATTGCGCAATCTTGCCAGCCAACCCTCCCAGCAAGATTTGTGCAATTTTTCCCATCAACAACCTGTTCAGCCTAGGATTTGCATAAAACTAGGCAACAATTATCTTCTTAGCTTAGAAATTGTGCAAATATCCTGGGCAGCCAGCCTAGCTCCCAGCCAAAAATGCACATTTTTCTCCAACAGTTAAGGATTCTCTTGCATGTGCAGCTGAGTTGACTAGTTCCCTCCAAGACTGAGCAAAACATGCTTGCATGCATGAGTTGCTTCTCCCAAAGCATCATGCAAAGGCATCTCTTATTTTAGGGATCTATGTTTGGTAGTCAGAAGTTACATGCAAGAAACAATTCAGAAACCTCCCTCCAAGTGTTGCTTCCCCTAGATTTGTGGCATGCGCGTCACAACCTCGATGTTATCAAAACTCATCAACCAGACATTGCAGAGCTCATTCCTCACATCAACCTTGTAGCTCTGATATCCCACATCACATCTAAGAGTATTTGGCACATTCAGATCAGTTGTTTTGGGGTAAGCTGGCTTCCCATGCCTTGTGCTACATTTCTGTCGCTTTTTGGGTTTTCACTTGTATGAATAATTTTGCTTGATTTCTTTGAATACTTGCTATCCTTTACATGTATACTAGCTTTTACTAGCTCTATTTCAAATTTTGCTGCTATCTCACTACTGTCGCATGCATGAAACTATTTTGCACAAACAGTCGCCCAACTGATGAATGACCTCACCCACATGCATGTTGATCTGTTTTCTCAAACCTCCATTCCTATTTTGCATGAAATATTTATCACTTCTTCTATCACTTAGTGTCGCCATGCATTTCATCAACTTACTTGTTTTCAATTACCCATCGACGAGTTGGGCCAACCTTGGCCTGGTCTCTACCTTCACCAAGGCTTCATTGCGTAATCTAGAGAAGGAAGGCTCACCTTCCTCTCCAGATTTGCACATTCAGGCCCACCACTAGCCTCTTAGACTAAATTCTACATTTCTAGAGCTCATTGGCTGCTTGGCCCAAAAACTTGCGCAAATCTGTCCCTGGGCCAGGAGTCTGTCCCAGCTGGAATCATGCATTGCGCAATCCTAGCAGCTAACGACCCAACTGGATTGTGCATTTTGCAGTTCCAGTAGTCAGTCAAGTCTCCCAGCAGCCAAAGCTATGCCTTGTATAGTCTTGGTAGTCAGTCCCCCGACCTCCCAGCCAAAATTGTGCAAACTTCATGATCATTCACCCAGGTATGTTGCAAGTCAGTTCTCATGTTCATTTTTGGTTTTGGCTGACAGATTGCTTGCTATGAGTGTTGACATGTCTCCAGGTATCGCAGCTGTTCATATGCCTCTCAGTAGTACAGGCGCAATGGTTTCCAAGAGAGCAGAGACGAAGACACTGTTTAGAGCATGCTTAGGGATGCAGTCAATCAAGTGTCCATGGGCTTACCTACTGATGAAGACATCAAGTTGTTCATGGACAAGGACATCAAGCAACAGCATCACAGTGAGAAACATCATGAACAATAGCGAAAGGTAGCATATCAAATGCATCGAATGCAGCAAATGAAGCGAACACATCGAATGCAAGAGGAAGGTTGTTGACAACATAGAGGCGGAGAAAAGTTGCAAGATCAAGCAGATCCACTGATAATGAGAGCAACTTTGGAGACTGAATCTATGAAGTGACAACATGACATGAAGATTGTGTGAAGGTATAAGATGGAAAAAAGAAGGAGTTGCATGTGTTGAAGTAGCAACTCGGGAAAAACATGAATATGCATAGATAGTCCAATGAGTTGCAGCAAGAACAGGAACAACAATGGGCGCAACATGCACTCACGGATGGAATTGCACCAATACAAGTGAAGGATCCATCCTAGCAGCTGACACAGAGCAAACATAGTGAGTAGTGTTGTTGATTTCATGCAAAGGATCCAACATCATGCATGTCATTGAGTGCACGCATGCAATCCAACCCATTCAGCGCACTCACCAAGGCAAAGACAAGAAGCAAGTCCAACTATGGTTGAACATGCACTTCGGCGAGTTGATACGCATGACCACCAACACACACTTGAATATCAACACAGACACCATGCATCAGTGTGTTTCTAGTTAAACTGTACCCAAGAAGACCATGCGCATGTTAGCAGATGAGTTGGAAGAAGAGGCCAAACCAATCCACTCGTTGTAATGGGGGCAAGAGTTCACTTCAGCAAAATGTCACCATGAGAAGCATGCACACCATCATGGATGACCAAGCTTGGCATCATGTCAACAAATTCACCATAACAAGCAAGTCAAACAGTTGGTCTCACTAGAGCGAACTGAGTGTTAGTAATGTCTTGCAAGGCTTGCTCAAGCCATGTTGTCCCACATGAATACATGTGCATTGTAATGTTGAGTCATGTCGAGTGTAAGTCAAGTGTCAAGAGTTGGATGTAAATGTCATAGAGTAGGTTAAGAGTTATGAGGGTAGTTGAACTGTCATAAAGGGGAATGTTAAGGATCACCCCACCCTTCGCTATAAATAGTCCCTCATAACTCATTGTATGTGCTTTTGGCTAGCCAAGCTTCTATTAAGACTATCTTGAAGAAGGCTTGGACAATATTGTAACATGCCTTAGCTTCTCCACTGCATGGAGCTAGTACATCTCTTTGGAGGAGCAGGTGGACGTGGCTGTAACGTTCCACTAATGGGGCTAGCAGGTTTACATGGTGTATTGTATGATTGTGACTTACACTTCTTTTCTAATAAGAGCCACCACATTTTCATGCATATGTTGTTATTGTAGTTGGACTGTTCCAGTTTCCTTAATGATATATGTTGATTGACTTACATACTTGTGTATGAACTTGTTTGTATGCAATTATATGAATCTTGTTGTTAATGTGTTGCACATGTTATTAATGTTGTCACCCTCCATGTCAAGTGCTCTGCCGGACATCATACAGACCTTTCTCATGAACCTGGTTATATTAACTGTCACACTTGTCTCAGACTGATCCGTGAGTGTTGTTTGTGTTATCTTACCTTGTATGTTATGACTGATGCATGCTTGTTGACCTCTCTGCCAGAAGCTATGCATTTCCTTTGCGTTGTTTGTTCCTAGCCGAGTTGGGACTGATCCCTTTCAACCTGGAACTCACCTTCACATTCCTCTCCCTTTGAAGTGTTGGAACCTCTCATGCTCATTCCTTGACTCACTGCATCAGTCACACCCTTGCTACTGACAGAGTTATCTTACTTGCCTCTGTGCGACATCGCGGTCAAGGCATTACCTTACAACCCATTGCTTGGACTCCTACACCAAACGGTCTGAGGTCTAATTGGGACTTCTTACCGGGGAGATCCCCTTGACATGTTGGTGGGTCTAGCACTGTCAACACCATGAGACCACATTACGGTATGAGGTGATTTCACCCCTCACTGAAGAATTCCTCATTGTGTATAGAATCACAAGACCCGTAAGCACCAAATGCTAAAGCCTAAATCCTCACCTTTTATCAAAAGGTAGACACTCGAATATTTCCTCTATTTTTATCTTTAAGTGTGAGAATTCAATTTGCATTATTTTCTTTTTTCAAAGGACATGGGGGTGAACTAGAAGTGATTGTTTGATCTATAGTCATGTTATGCCATGAAGTCAAGTAAGTGGGTCATTAAAGTTGTTTCAAATTTGGCAAGGAGAGGATCAATGAATAATCAGTCGTGTACAATTAGGAACATTTTCCATGCGACTACATTAAAAATAGAAACCAGATAAACTAGTGGGATATATTAGGCACTTATTATGGCAATATTTCAGTTTGGAATTGGGAATTTCAATCTCAGGCTTAAAGTGAAAGGTACTTTTGGGTGTGCGATGATATGTGGTTCCAACAATCTTGGTATTTTGAGTTACAAAATGTCCATACATAGCACTCTTTCCCTTGGCGTATTCACTTGTTAAGATAACTTATTATTTTTATGGTTTATTGGTGTCCTCTTAGGGTGGTGGCCTCATGTATAAGGTCTTCAAGTGTCTCACTCTAGAATTGATGGACTCAATCTTGGCTACCAATGCGTGGTTGTCTTAACTCCAACATTCTTTCACTCGAAAGACATTTTCCTTTTTGGATCTGCCTTGGAGGGAGTGGTGAAGGGAAACTTCAACATCCCAAAGTCTGTCCAAATGCCAATATAGTTAGAAATGGTGAGGGAAAGAATGCATGCTCGAGTTCATAGAGGCACTATAGGAAGAGGGGGATCGTGGACTAGGCAACTTTAGCATATTCTGAGATATGATCAAGGCTTTTCTTGAGACATCCCCTAACACACAGAAAGCTTCACTCATAATGATGAAGCTAAGGAGATTCGTGGAAACTTGGTAAGTAGTGGCTTTGACACCTTAGAAGCACATGTCATGCCTCAAGTATATATGCACACTATATTAGGCCTCCTACACTAGATTGTTTTGTAGGAAATGAGAGAAACTAAGGTGGAACTCTTAGCAAGAATGGATAGGCAGGAAGAAAGGGTCTCAACCCTAACCGAGAAGCATGATTTGTGCCTATCAAAACTCCAGAAACTAGCCCAAGAGAAAAAGGAAGATGTTGAGGTAAAAGAAGATCCTAAAAAGCAACTAAATGACCCTCAAAATCCATATTTAGGGCCATAAAACATGCAGAATTACATCACTTGATGACCTTTATCATGCCATGCTCCATAGCGCTGAGTTTTCTCCACAAAATGAGGGGACACACTAAATGTGATTCCATCCTTATAACAACAACAAGGTGTTCCAAAAAGTACACACAACTTCGGGACATCATGCTCCATAGTGTTGGGCTTTATCCACAATATGAGATGGGACACACTAAATCTGATGACCTCCTTATAACAAGGTATTCCAATATAGTATATATATATCTTATATATTATTATAATATATATATATTATATATAATTAATTAATTTCAAACGATCACAACATATATAGGTTCTTCAGAAAACTCTTCACAATAGATGAGGGGATGGATAAGTTGGTCACCAGTTGTAAATGAATAATGGAGAAGTGAAAAAGTAGCACTGGTATGACCAAAGTTGTACATTGAGCACTTTGAAATTGGAATCTGGCCTATTCAATAACTTTTCGTTTAGTATTTATATTCTGATTACAGAGGGGCAGATCACTGAGATCAATTTTCTTTCTTTAATATTTATATTCTTCACCACTATTTTTTATTATGGCAGATAACGTAGTAAGACCCATTATAGTTATTGTACATTAAATATGTCGAATCATATTTTACTTTAATAAGTGGCTGACATCATGATATTAATAATAAATTATTTATTAAATCTGGCTCGACAAAATTAACATAGAAACACTCAAACATCATCAAGGATTTGACATCTATATATATTAGAGTTAGTGCTAGATAAGAAGGTGAGAAATATCTAACAAAGGAAACTCAATTATATTTGTGGATATGTTAAAGTGAACAATGTAACAATTCACCTCCAACGATCAAATATTGATATTTCTTTTTGACATGGTTTGAGCATGACCCATAATTTATTTACATCATTTCATGTTTTAACTTAAGTTTATTGAGTTGGTGAATGTAAAATATATTATTAGTCCCTGCCCTTCCGGGCTGGCAGGGACTATAGTAATCGGTTTGTGAAGCTAGCATTATTTTGGCACGATAACCAACAAACATTATATAACTTAAAACAAAGTTCGCTGAAATGACACAAGAACCAACACGATATTTTATATTTTCTTATTCTTTTAACCAATGAACGAATTTTTCATCTTATTTGGCCTCAAAATGAGGCATACGGGCAGGTATACGGGCTCAAAAGTTAGGACAAGTACAAGTGATTAGAACATTTGACGGTTTCATGAACTCAGTTTCATGAACTAATGCTATGTTTGCATTAGCATTAATCCCCTAACATTTAATGTTAACTATACTTATGGCGTATAATATGTCAAACCATGGCTGCTGCCCTGCCGTGTCAAATAATCCTTGCCGTGTCAAAGTTGCCCTGCCGTGTCAAATAATCCTTGCGCTGTCGTGTCAACATTGTAATTTGCATGAGCAATGTTACTATCAAAGTAAGGAAGGAGGATGGTATAACTAGGAGCCCTTATGATACATGTGTGTGTTGAATATGAGCCATAACCACGAGGCTCTATGCAAAAGCCGAAGTAGAGGAATCTGCTGCTACTGGAGTTGCACCTGCCATCATATTTCAATGCATACATATTTCAATCATGCCGTGTGTTCTTTAAGCTCTATCAATAAAAACTGGTGTGTCTCTCTCGTTCAATCGAACTATTTTACTTTCAGTTTCAGTTTTATCAGTCAAATCAATGCATACATATTTCAATCATGCTGTGTGTTCTTTAAGCTCTATCAATAAAAACTCTAACTCAAAGCGTACCAAGTTATTTTCTGTGTGCCTGCCAATAGGCAAAATGATTACCTGAGGTTTTGATGCAGGAGTAGACAGTAGCTTTAAGAACTTGTGCAACGCTCCAAACGCTCCAGATTGGTGAGATTGGGATTCTTTAAATTGTCCATGGAATCTGAAATGCTCTCCTGATTTCTTCCGTCGGTCAGTTGGATATTGCTGAAATTCCCGTCCGAATCTGGAAGAATCTGGTAGTCTTTTAGCTTTATATATTTTAAAAAAGGCAGGTAACAAAATTCTTCTGGTAGTCCAAAAATACATATGAGAAAAGCAAGAAATTCTTACCAGGCATGCCTCAGATGTTGTCCGCACTGATACGATTCTTTTGGGCACGGCCGGCATCTATTCGCTGGACCAATTGCTTAACGCCTTGAACTTCTTGTTTGGTGCCTCGTCGTCATCTGCCGCTCATTACTAACGTAAATGCAAATGCATTAGTTCTGAAATCCCCTCTTCCTTCCTTCCAGCAACAAGCCAATAATCATTTCCCTCGCTTGTTGATCATCATCCTGTATACTTGAAATACAGATAGTTGTGCTACCAATTACCCCCAGTGAACACACTGGAATGTACTGCTGTGATGGGTGAATAAGACCCCCTTGAGTGCTTGCCTCCCTCCCTGCTACTTTGTTAGTATTAAAAATTGTACAGATGGTAGGGAATTTGCTGTTATGCTAGTAGAAGAGCAAATGGAAAACTTGCTCTACTGTTACCTAAAATGCATTTGATGAATTTTTTAAGATCTATCAAGAACCATGCACAGACAAAACCATTCATGAACAGAACTTGAGGACTATAAACTAGGCTACACCCTTGATTATGCTACACTGAGCCATGAGGGGTAGAACGAAGCCTGTC
>APFE030160836.1:0-11504 GCA_000404065.3 Pinus taeda
AAAGAATATTAGGATGGCGGAGGAGGTATTGCAGTCATTCGATTGGGTTCAATTTATGCCGCTAGGTGAGAAGGAATGGTCTGAGTTTAAGCCCATCCACAGGCAATTGCCTCCGTTCTCAGCCTATCTGCATCTGAGTGTAACTGCTGGCAAGCGGAAGCGCTCGGGGGTGCCTCCTTGCGGTGGTGACACTGGGCATCTGGCCTGGTGCATGTTTCAAAGACCAACCGGGTTGTATTTACCACCTGTTCCTCAGATTATCAGTATGGCGCCTCGGTACAGAGCCACACCACGTCGGGGGCGTCATCAGGGCCAAAGAGGTGGTGCAGGAAGGCGAGGAAATCGCAGTCCACGGAGAGTCTCCCCCCTTATCTGCGCTTCCCCATCCTCTAATAGAACAGAGGACTCAGGGCATTCCATTAGCAACTCGGTTCAATCGGCCAGGTTTCATTACCGCCGCAGAACCAATAGGCCTGTCATTTCGGCGTTAATTACGGTCATTTTTGAGGAAGAAGATGGGGCGGAGGGCACTTCGGCGGAGCAATCGCCCGGAAACTCCAACATTTCCTCGCCAAGTTGGGGGAGGAAGGATAGTTCATATTCCCCATCTTCGCCAAGCAAATTGGTCGATGAGAGCTCTCCGGCACCCACAGAGGAACACGCTGAAGCCCTGGCGGAAATTGGTAGCATGTTAGACCTGAAAGGGCCTGAAATGGTTCAAGAACAGACAAAAATTTCTCAGGAACAGGTAGAAGCCACCACATCCTCTCCTCAGCAGCAAGGTGCGCCCAAGCTGCCGGACTTCTATCACGCCAACACTCTGTACCCAAAATTACTGCCAGGCATGAAATTGGAAGATGTTCCGGAGGGAATGGAGATCTCTTGGGAGCCTCTGGACGAGTTCAAAGTCTACAGGCCGGATAATGTCAAGTAAGCGATCTTCTCCTGCTCTTTTTGGAGGTATGCTCGTCTTTTGCTGGAAAATCTCTTCGTTTTTGGTGGTCGCATTTTTGGAAATGTCCAGTTATGGTCGTGGTCATGGTCGTTGGGGTGTGCTCGGTTGGGTGTGGTTATGGTAGTTGGTTATGGTCGATGGTTATGGTCGTCGTTATATGTTTGGTTGGTCGCTGGCCCGTCTAGTCTGGTCTGGTTGAGGTCATGGTCGTTGTTGTATGGCGGTTATGGTCGCGGACTATGGTTCCTACTCGGCGGATGGTGTATGTTCGGATGGTCGCGGTTTCAGCACCTGCAAGCTCGATTATGGAAACGGAATCCTGGCAGCAGAAGCCCCCTCAGCAATGAACTCTCCTATATTCAGCATTTAGGCAACTCTGTTTTTTGTATTGACGCATTTTGAAGATGAATTCTCCACTCTGTATCTCATCCTTTGTAAGGGGCACTCGCCTCAGTGGAATTGACATTTTTGATGCCAGCATGATAGAGAGCTGCAAGTTTCAATGGCACTCTCAGAGGTTTCGCCCTCTTGTATATATTTTCTCTTTTTTAATATAATATAGCTATGCCCTTGCATAAAAAAAAAAAAAAAAAAATAATAATAATAAATAATATAATTAATTAAATTGTTTTTATTTATTTGTTTTTTTTTAACTGAAACCACACCACACACCACATTATATATAATATATATTTTTAAATTTGATTTTATTTTTTGTTTTTAGGTTTTTTTTAATGTTTAATAATTAAATGTTTACTAGTTTTTATTTTTATTTAATTTTGGTTAATTTATATTTTTTTAAAATCTATTTTGTTTTTTATTTTTTTTAATGTTTTTAATTTATTTTTCTATTTTAACTTACACTTAATATATATATATTATATATATATATATATATTAATTAAATTATGTTTTTTTTCCCAAAATTCTCTTTGGTTTTTATGAGATTTTTTTAAATTTTATTTATAATATATATATATATCTATATCTATATATATATATAATAATATTCCTCTAAAAAAAGGTATGTTGTATCAACACGTTGCATCAACACGTTTCAAAATCAGTATGAAAATCATTAATATTTAAAAACAAATATTTATATTTGATACATAAGAAAATTTAAATTGTCAAAAATATGCTCCAAAAAAAAGAATTGTATTCTGCGTTACCACTTTTCAAAATCGGGTCACGTTTTTACTACCCCTACGAAACAGGGAATCATATCGGTTATTTAAAGTGCCAAAAACTATGTTCTAAAAAAATATGTGTTCTGCATCGCCCCTTTTCAAAATCGGGTCAATTTTTTGCTATCTCTATGAAACGGGTAACAGTATCAGTTACCATTTCAAAGTTTACATTGTTATATAGTAACATTATATATTTGTGTTTTTTTAGCTTGACAGAGTTCCAAACCTTGTTTTTAGAATGTCTAATGTAGCATAATTTATTGTTGTTAATTGAAGCTTTGACTTAATACACATTGATAAACAAAAAACTTACTTTATCTACATATGAAATTTTTTTCCTCTAATAAATGGAGGACTAACTTTTAAGAAAAATAGTATGTCACTGCAATATGGAAAAAAAGTAAAACTACATTTAAGGCAAACCACACATAAGTAAGTTGGCTCATAACAAGCCACCAACCCTTATGAAGTGGCTTTGACTAGTGAATGTGAGTGTGCCTCTAGGGTTTTTTATTTTATACCCAAGGGTCTCTCATATTATTAACATATACTTAGTCTCTCATATATGATTAACATACATTCTTATTGTTATTCATGCCATGCTTGTCTACCTCATGCTTGAGGTATACCAACATAAAATAGTTTATTTAAGAAAAAATGGCAAGAGATTATCTAGAGAAAAAAAAATACACCCCAAGAGTCAACAATGAGATTGAATATTCTAGCAAAACAATTGAGTATTGAACTTGAATAGTTTATTTAAGAAAAAATTGCAAGAGATTATCTAGAGAAAAAAAATACACCCCAAGAGTCAACAATGAGATTGAATATTCTAGCAAAACAATTGAGTATTGAACTTGAGGTAATTTTGAGGTAGACAAGCATGAATTTTGATATGAAGTTGAAGTAGCAAGATCAATAGCTACCAAGGTTCTCAATAAAGATGATAATTGAGTGTTGAGCTTAAGGTAATCTTGAGGTAAACAAACATGATCTTTAACATACATATTACTAACAACATGATCTTTAACATACATATTACTAACAACGCACGTTACAAACAAAAAAATCACAAAATATAACATTAAAGTTATAAAAAAATTTACTCATAACAGTAAAGTTATAAAAATATTAATTTTATAATATCAAAAATTTAAAAATATATATATATTATTTTTAAAACATAATCTTTTTTTTTTCAATAGGTTAAGTTTTAGTTGGAACAACTCACAAGGTTTTGGATTGACAATGAATGGGAGGCACTCCTTGCCTTGCTATGGGTCTTAACACTCCTTGCCTTGCTATAGGTCACTGGTCCATGTTAACATCTGTGTTAATATTCATTTTACTTGACTAAGAGATCAGCTTCATCCAACTTAAAGAAATAAACTAATGGGCCAAGATCTAGAGACATCTAACCATCAATAAGGTAGTTCTAAATAGCATGGTTTTCCTTAAATAAGGGTGATGAATCAACCTGTATTAACAAATAACAACTAATAATAATTATCCCCACTTCTAATTTAATAACTAAATTATAATAAAATTTCACAACACTTTAAATTTTAGTTAAAGCTAATCTCATTCTTAAATGAAAAAGCAATACACCTACCTAAAAAAAATACTATCAGAAAATTTATAAAATAATTCTATCAAAACTAATTTGAAAAAATAAAATTCAAAAGTAATATTATAATAATTATTTTCACCTATATCACCTCAAAATAGTACACTTCATAAATCATTTTTTAGGTAAAGCTAATCTTATTCTTAAATGAAAAAGCAATACACCTACCTAAAAAAAATACTATCAGAAAATTTATAAAAAAATTCTATCAAAACTAATTTGAAAAAATAAAATTCAAAAGTAATATTATAATAATTATTTTCACCTATATCACCGCAAAATAGTACACTTCATAAATCAATTTTTAGGTAAAGTTAATCTCATTCTTAAATGAAAAAGCAATACACCTATCTAAAAAAATACTATCAAAAAATTTATTAAAAAATTCTATCAAAACTAATTTGAAAAAATAAAATTCAAAAATAATATTATAATAATTATTTTCACCTATATCACCTCAAAATAGTACACTTCATAAATCAATATCTCAGTGAGAAAACCTTACAACAAAAACTAATTTATAAAACATGCCAACAACCAACCAACCAAAATGTTAATATTAATTTTTTCATAAAATAACTATACATAAATCATGACAGATACACCAACAATAATATTAATATTTCCTAAAAATAACTAATCCTAAAAATAACTAAACATTAAACTAATATTTCCTAAAAATAACTAATCCTAAAAATAACTAAACATTAAACAATGATAGATCGATAATATTAATATTAGATTTTCCTACACAGAACTCCACACTGGCTTGGCTTTAGCGTTAACAGTTTCTTCATTTTAAGCTACAGGGAGTGTAGTTTGAATAACTGAATTCGCTTTTTCAAGTTCCCTTGATACCAGCATTTCAAAAGAAAACAAACCAAACAAGGGCAAGGGTTTATAATTCAGATTGAAAAGCTAGTCCATTTTTTTTAAACATTGCTGATCAAATGTATGATATCATAGCCAGGTTGGATTGGCTTGGCATTCTGTGATTTTAAAGCATGGAAGCACAGATCTGGCAATTCCAGAACGCCAGGGTGGTAGGTTCCAAAGGGTGATAGTTTTATGCTAGACGCAGTACGTTCAGGTTTCCAAAGGGTGGGAGTTTTATGCTAGACGCAGTACGTTCAGGTTTCCAAAGAACAGCCACAGTTCAAGTTCCCAATATTTGATGAATTCGGTCAATTCTTGCTAACTCATGCAGGGAATCCATAGTTCAGGAATCTACCCTAAGCCTACATTCTAACCCTAAAACAGAATTGGCCATCAAATATAAAACCCTTGCAGAAAGAATCACATTGCAGAAATTCTTTGCCCGTAGCTCCGCGGATCGACTTCCAAATTGGGTTAAAAAAACCTTCAAACTGAAACCAATTTCATCAAATTTGATGAAGAAAATAGCACTCTACCCAACATGATTGGATCTCGGCCGATCTAGACAGATCTGGGCAACAGAATTAAATTTTCCTACAAAGAACTCCGCACTAAACTCTACCTAAGCCTACATTCTAACACAAACAAAATTGGCCATCAAATATAAAACGCTTTCAGAAAGAATCACATTGCAGAAATTCTTTGCCCGTAGCTTGAAAACAGGATGGCTTACATAAATCATAATGTTGGGAACGGTGGCAGGGATCACATATTAATGCATAATGCTGCTGGTCTAGACCGAGGTTTCTGCTAACACATGCAAGCAACCCATAGTTCAGCAATCTACCCGAAACCTACATTCTAGCCCTAAAATAGAATTGACCATAAAATACAAAACCCTTTCAGAAAGAATCACAATGCAGAAATCCTTTAACTGTAGCTCCACCGATCGACCTTCAATTTGGATTTAAAAAACCTTCAAACTAACACCAATTTCATCAAATTTGACAGAGAAAATAGCACTCTACCCAAAATGGTCGGATCTGGCCCGATCAAGACAGATCTGGGCAACATAATTGACCATCAAATATAAAAAGCTTTCATAAAGAATCACATTGCAGAAATTCTTTGCTTGTAGCTCCGCAGATCGACCTTCAGTTTGGGTTAAAAAACATTCAATCTGACACCAATTTCATCAAAATTTACAGAGAAAATAGCACTCCCCCCAAATTGCTCGGATCTGGGCCGATCTAGACAGATCTAGTCAACAGAATTGGCCAACAAATATAAAACCCTTTCAGAAAGAATCACATTGCAGAAATTTTTTGCGTGTAGCTTCGCGGATTGACCTTGAATTTGGGTTTAAAAAAGACCTTCGAACTGAAACCAATTTCATCAAATTTGACAGGAAATAGCACTCTACCCAAAATGGTCGGATATGTCCCGATCTAACCAAATTTAGCCCGTTGGATCAAGCAAATTTGGCCCGTCGGATCTTGGAAAATATGGACGGTCGAATCTGAAAAATATGGACGGTTAGATCTGTTAGATATGGACCGTTGGATCTGACAGATCTGGCCCGTTAGATCTGGAAAATCTGATCCGTCGGATCTTGACAAATCTCGGTCAATCTAGGCCATTAGATCTCCCAGATCTGGACCGTCAGATCTTGACGAATCTTGGCCGTCAGATTTGACATATCTCAGCCGTTGATCTATCCATATCTCAGCCGTTGATTTATCCAAATCTCAGCGAATCTAGGCCGTTAGATCTGGATGATCTGAGCCATTGAATCACACTAGATCTGGGCCGTCAGATATTAACTGATCTGGGCCGTTGGATCTCGTCTGATCTGGGCCGTTGGATCTCGTCCAATCTGGGCCGTTGGATCTCGTCCAATCTGGGCCGTTGGATCTCGACTGATCTGGGCCGTTGGATATCGCCCAATGTGGGCCGTTGGATCTCGTCTAATCTGGGCCGTTGGATCTCGTCTGATCTGTGCCGTTGGATCTCGCCCAATGTGGGCCGTTAGATCTAGAAGATGTAGGCCGTTAGATCTAACAGATCTGGATCGTCGGATATGGACAGATCTGGACCGTCAGATATAAGGAAATCTGAGCCGTCAAATATTGGTCAATCTGAACCGTTAAATTTTTGTAAATCTGCGCCGTCAGATCTTGGTCGATCTCGGCCGTCAAATCTAGGCCAATCTGGGCCGTTAGGTCTGGAAGATCTGAACCGTTGAATCAAGCTAGATCTGGGCCGTTGGATCTCTTCCAATATGGACCGTTAGATCTAGTAGATCTGGGCCGTTAGATCTATCAGATCTGGGCCGTCAGATATAGACAGATCTGGACCGTCGAATCTAAAGAAATCTGAGCCGTCGGATATAGGTCAATCTGAACCGTTGAATTTTGGTAAATCTGGACCGTCAGATCTTTGCCAATCTGAGCCGTCGAATCTCTCCAAATCTTGACCGTCGACTCTCGTTAAATCTAGACCGTCAGATTGTAAAACCGTGTGACATCGCAGTGGTTAAGGATCCACGTGAAGGCGCCACATCGGCGGAAAAGGGCTGCATGTAGGATAATTTGAGACTGCAACGTGGCGCGTCTCAAATCTGTTCCAGCTCGTTAGCGCGCATCTCAGATCGATTCCAGTGGGTGCTGATAAACGAATTTATTGGCTACTAACTGCAGAGTTACCACTCCATCCGAACAGTACTGTCCTCGCCGCAGAATTGTCCAAACATTTTGAAGGAGCCGATATAAAGGACTGTGAACGGGAACCTGTCACACAAAAAATTGGTTAGGTACACAACAAAATCCCAGATACCTACATGGCATAAAAAATTCAACGTACGCTTTATCAATAGGAGACAGAGATGGTTTAAATGGACGAATTAAATCGAGTGGAGGAAGAAAGAGTGTATATATATCATGACTGTATATATCACTCGCGTGATAGATGCAACCACTGTATATATGTTGGACTGGACTTATCCTTGCTATATCCCATTATCATCTCAATGCTTTTTCTCATTGTATGTGGACTTTGGAAAAAGAAAATCAAGATACGTAGTCGGCCGCAGAACTGAAGATAAGGCTACTGAAACCGCTTTACGCATCAGAAAAAGGTCATCAATTTTTTGCTGTCGAACTCCAAAACCTGATTCCTTCCAACTTTTCTTCTTTGTTTTACTTTTAAATGGCAGCGCACAGCAAGAACGAGGGAGGTGCAGCAAGAAGGAATCTGTAATCTGTTCCACGATTTCAAGGTGATCTTCATAATTTCAAAAATGAGGCTCAACTTTTTTTCAAAGAAAGCATTATAATAAAGAGGAAAGTGAGACATAACCAGCAAGCTCTATGAGAATAATTTGCTAAATTTGTGGACTTCTTAAAACATTATTAAACACATCAATGTAAGTTTACTGTAAATGGAAACATTTTTAAACTTTTGCAATTATTTAATATAATGGTTGTTTTGAAATTCATCTTGCAAATCTATTACATTGAGATTTTTCTGTGGACATTTCTAATCATCACCCATTTCCCATTCTTCGAATTGACTCTTCAGTGCCAAGTTGTTAATAACCGTGGGATTTATATATGGTTGGTATGGGCGGTGCTATCTTGGGAATAGTCTCATCATTTGGAGATCAAGATTAATGTGCAGTCAAAATATAGTTTTGTTCTGGAGTTTTAAAATGTAACGCGGGTTTAAATTTGTGATTTAAATGTTTATTAAAAATATTTTTAATATAATTTAAAATTTATATTGTAATTATATTTTCATAATAATTTAGTTTGATTTCCATTTCTAAAAGAAATTTTGCCCAACTCGATGAAAGTTTACTTAATAGTATGAATTTCGAAAGTTTACTTAATAGTATGAATTAATAAGATTTTAACTTTTGATTTTGTAGTTTTGTGAATTTAACTCCATAAATTAATAAATAAAAGAAAAAATAATAGATTATTTTAAAATAATTTTTTAATGTAAATATTATTTTAAAAAAATAAAGGGAAAAAATATTTTTCAATTTATTTAATAAAAACCAAAGATAGCTTTTAATTCTGTGTTTTTATGTTGGAACTGGTCTTAGTGGATAATACTTTATTTATAAAAAAAGTTTAAACAAAATTAATCATTTTTGGAATGTGAAACAAAGAAATAGAGTTGGAAATAAGTATAAGATAATTGGAAACAAACCAGAGTAAAAATGTTCTACATAATAAACTTTGTTTATGGTTAACCTTGACTTAGAGTGAGTAAATAATGAATAATACTTTATTTATAAAAAGATTTAAACAATTTGGAATTGAAAGTAAATAAAAAGAATTGAAAATAAGTAGAAGAGATTTTTTTTTTTTTTATTACACTTCAAAACTTAATAATCAAATAATTCTTATGTTCTAGCCAAACAATTGTGTATTTCATTTTAAAATAGTGTTCCATTTATTTGAGGGAAAAATTTTCATATGCAATAGGTAAGCCTCTGGTTTACCAATGTGTATTAAGTCAAAGCTTCAGTGAACAACAATAAAATATGATATATTTAACTTTCTTAAAAGGAGGTCTGAAATTCTATCAAACTTTTAAAAAAACACAAATCTCTAGTGTTGCTTGTTGGAATGGTCTTTTTAAGATTAGAAAAGTCACGGGCATGATTCTAAAAGCACAAAGCTAATAAATTACCCTTTTTTAAAGGAATGTTAGAATGGTCTTTTTAAGATTAAAAAAGTCTTTAAAAAAAACACAAATCTCTAGTGTTGCTTGTTGGAATGATCTTTTTAAGATTAGAAAAGTCACGGGCATGATTCTAAAAGCACAAAGCTAATAAATTAGCCTTTTTTAAAGGAATGTTAGAATGGTTTTTTTAAGATTAAAAAAAGTCAGGGCATGATTCTAAAAGTACAAAGCTAATAAATTAGCCTTTTTTAAAGGAATGTTAGAATGGTCTTTTTAAGATTAAAAAAGTCAAATGGTACACTCGCATGATTATGAAAAGCACGAAGCTAATAAATTACCCTTCTTTTCGAAGAAATGTTACAAGTCTTCTCCAAGGGGGATTCTATCCTGAAATTCTATCAAACTTTAAAAAAAACAGAAATCTCTAGTGTTGCTTGTTAGAATGGTCTTTTTAAGATTAGAAAAGTCATGGGCATGATTCTAAAAGCACAAAGCTAATAAATTACCCTTTTTTTAAGAAATGTTAGAATGTTCTTTTTAAGATTAAAAAAGTCAAATGGTACACTCGCATAATTATGAAAGCACGAAGCTAATAAATTACCCTTCTTTTCGAAGAAATGTTACAAGTCTTCTCGAGGTGGGATTCTATCCCTCCATGCAAGTCATTTGGGGCTCGCTATGCTATTTGTTAGGAGTGTGATTTGTTAGGAGTATGATCACATTATTCGAAGATGAATGCCCTTAGTCTTAGTTGCATGACTGAGAGCAAATACCATTCGCACCCTCCCTACAAAAAACTACTAATTTTATTTCCATCACTAACTGGTTGTAGTAATAAGCATCAGTAATTGGTTGTAGTAATACAACTACTAATTTTATTTCCATCACTAACTGGTTGTAGTAATAAGCCTTCGATTTTTGAATTTTAAATTAAAAAGACCATAATATCCCTCAATAACTAACCAACTCCAAAAATATAATTCTCCTAAGCCCCTTTGCCTTTCTGCCCTTTCGCCTTTCCCCTAAGCCCCTACACCCTTTCACCTCTCTACCCCACAACACTAGGTACAAAGAGTAAAATTAGACTACACTAATTCCATATACTCATATCCTTGTAACTATTTCCATATGGCCTAGATTCCACATCAACATATACCAAAGAAAGGTTCTACCACACTCATGTAATTATTTCTCAATAGACTAGATTCCACATCAACATATAACAAAGAAAGATTCTACCACACTCATCCAGTTTAGTCTATACTATGTTGAGGCTAGATGACTTGGTACTACTATTTATTTAAGAAGAACCTATCTATTTAGCAATGAAGCTTCCTCATCTCTTGCTCCAATAATTGGGTCTCTCAAAAGGTTGAGGTTTCTCAATTACTTAACCCTTTAAGCATTTCAATTATTTGATTTATAATTTTTATAACTATAAATTAATAATGTTAATATAATTCATATTCTCAACACAACATGAAAGATTGAAAATTGCTTTTACAAATCTTTTTTTATCTTTATATGCTTAAAATATTAAAAATTTGAATCTTCATACAAGAATCTCAACAAAATATACCAAAATCTCAACAAAAAATGAAAAGTTTTACAATTTATTTTTGCAAGTCATTTTATTTTTATATACTTAAAATATTAAAGATATAACACTTGTAATATGATATTATAATCCACATCTCAATTGAATATGAAAAATAACTATATAAATTAATATGATATTATAATTCATATTTTGTTTATGATATTATAATTCACATCTCAATTGAATATGAAATATAAGTATATAAATTAATATGATATTATAATTTATATTTTGTTTTATGAAAAAATAGTGAAATTTCCTTTCTGTTCATTTTTATATTCTTGAAATATTAAGAATTTGAATCTTCATACGAAGATCTTAAGAAATAGCGATAATTTGCTTTTACAAGTCATTTTTAATATTTATCTTTATAATATTTATATGCTTAGTTTGAATCTTGAATCTTCATACTTTGAATATTTATCTTTATAATATTAATTTGCTTAATTTGAATCTTCATACCAAAATCTCAAAAAATAGTGACAATTTACTTTTACAAGTCATTTTTAATATTTATCTTTATAATATTTATATGCTTAATTTGAATCTTGAATCTTCATA